>JAAFCF010005748.1:6694383-6769752 GCA_013389785.1 Helicorthomorpha holstii
ATAAGGAAATGCCACTATTGAAAATGTTTTTCATTTATACAAATCATTAACTTAAATTAGAAACTTACATCTTTTTTAAACCTACAGTAAATCCTCATTTGACGACAGCGAAATCGTAAATAAATTCTGGTGACATAATAACCCGAAAATCGTTTGCGGTTACAATTTTTCGATACATTTTACACTATAAATCGTTACTAATAATTAAAATAAGCTTACCAGATTATACAGCAAAGTCTATCACGGTTTTCAATGTCTCCAAGCGACATTATAAATATAAAAACAGCACTTTTTCCATGGCACAATTTCACTCTTTCCACGGTAACAATCCATAACAGAATTAGAGATGAGCGAGTCGACACCCTCAATGACGTCAAATAGCAAAATAGATGCATTTTACTTAAATACATAAAAATGCATCTACAGTACAGTATTTTGCTATTGACGTCATTGAGGGAGTCGACTCCGTCGTTTAGAGTCGACTCTGGAGTCGAGTAGAGAGAGTCGAATTTAGAGTCGACTCGCCTATCTCTAATTATGACTCCGAGTTACTCGTGCTACTACTGTATTGCTATCTGAATTCTGCGGATCTTTCTTAAAATTTATGCAGCTGATGCTCCTTTGTTCATTGAATTCTTTCCGAGTTCTTTTTAAGGTATAATAATTAACTTATATAATAAAATATTGAAAGTATAATATTCAATTAATAATGATTTGATTTCGTTCAAATAGAATGGGTCTAAACGGAGAAGAAAATACTTCATGTAATTTTTCTTCCAATGCGGTCGATAAGATTATTTATTATGGAATTTGGTACCCCAGAAACGGCATATCACCAGAAACGACTGAGTCTCAAAGTATGTTACATGTTATCTATATGAGTTCTTTATTTTACTAACTACTTATTTTAATTAGTGCCTTTGGTTGTAACTGATTATGCTGAAGTCAGGAATATTGTCAAGAAACACAAGGGAAGCCGGTTTAAGGGTGTAAAGACGAAGGAGGAGGCATTGACATTTGCTAGAACATCTCCCGAACAGTTAATTTCTTCAGTTGGCACTTCTCCCAGTTTAAAAAAAATAAATGGAGAAGATGGTATATACATTTTATGTTGCTAGAAAGAACATATTTTTTAACTGTAATCGTTTCGAAACAGTAGAAAAAGGATCAGCATATCGGTCATTAAAACCACAGGATCTGATAAAACTACGGAATTCTATTGAGACTGGTGATGCCGACTTTTTTAGACAAGCTGTCTGGTCAAATCCTCGCTATTTGATAGGAAATGCTGATAATCCCATAATATTGCATGTAAGTGTATTAACATTTTTATTTGCAATTGCAAATTTGTGTATTGTTTAGTTAACGTAGTTTATTTTGATAGGAAGGAGCTCGTTACAATGCATTACATGTAGCGGCCAAATCAAAACAAGTAGCTATGTTTCGACTAATATTACAAACTGTGGAAGATCCGAAATTCATGCAGCTAATGTATAGTGACGATAACCCTTCAGATAATTCTCGAAGGATTAAAAACCTAGTTGACTTGTATTTAAACGTCCGTGACAAAGGGGTAATTTATCAGTTTTTGTTATTTCGTCAATTAGTAGTCAAACTTTAAATTTTTTTTTATCATTTCAGTTGAATGAAACACCCTTGCATATTGCAGCAAAATTTGGAGCTTCTGAAATAGTTTCTATCTTGATGGCTCATCCGTTATGTGAAAAGAATCCAGTAAATAAATATAACGAAACTCCAATGGCGGTAACTTATTTATTTTTGTGATATTGAAAGATCATGTTCTATGATTTATTTTGTACATTAAATCATTTATTAGGTGTCATTGAGTCGCTGTTCAGCAACACCGGAACTGAAAAAAGCAATGTCAGAAGCATTTGAAGGTTGTATATATTATTTTGTTTTAGAAGTTTGTTTGATTTTTTTCTATATTATAACAAATATTTTTAATGTAAATTATGTATTATTATATTTATGATTTTCATACTTTTATTATTTGACAGCATTATTTCATCATTTTCAAAACTTGATCAAAATCATTTTTATATGAAGTTAGACTTAGTTTGAAAAAATTAATTTTTGACGATAATAATTAATTGACATTAGAATTAAAAGCTAACAGCTTTACGAGACAACCAAATATACATGCTGCGTGTTGGTTTAAATGGTTATTTTATGGAATTTTTTAGATAAATATTATGTGGCTGTTTTGGTTGACACTGATAAAGCATCGCCACCGTTTATTAGTGATCCTCTGTCACCATCTGCTTCTAGACAAACGCTAGAAGAAATTATTTCAATCAAGCATCAAAGTCCATTTAGAGGTTCTCCCGAACTCCGAGCATGTGCGGGTCCAATGTCACAAAATTGCGCAAGAATATTTCGGGAATATTTGAAGACGTCTAAATCATTTCCGTTTAATTCGGCACCAAATTATTTTCGTTCAATTAAACTTACTGATATGGAGAAGGGTTTGGAGAGGATTGGAAGGTAAAACTTGCGTTGACTATAAACTGTATTAATTTTTAATTGTCTTAAATATTTCTGTTTAATTCTAAATATTAGATTTAAGGCAAAAGAAATGAATATTGAGTGGGCGGAAAAATGGGACTTCCTAAACTGTTTTTGTGACATTAGCAGTTCCTCAGGGTTGAAAAAATTAGAAGATTATTTAAGATCTAAGTGGATTGAGTTGTATTCTCAGGTATTATTTATTAAAAATTATGCTTACTGTTTCACTTTTAAAATGCATGGTTTTATTAGACAGAGACGATAAATACTGGTTCGTCAGATACACCGATTCTTGGTAGTCCAGACACATTTACGAGTCCTGAACTTACTAGGTTGAGTCAAAGACTTGAAAAGCTACACTTGTCGTCATTTTCTGGTGGATCAAATGATTCTGTTGAAAAACGTAATTTGTCAGCGGTTGCTAAAGGACATAGTTATGAAAATAATAATACTCAGAAGGAACCAACTGACTTTGTTGGAAGAATGAGTAGAGACATTGCTCGGTTGCTCATCAGAGAACTTAACGAGCAGTTTGAAACTGGAATCAATGTGAAATCAGATTTCGGTATTGATGTGCTTCCACATTTTGAGTGCCTTCAGCATAACATTGAAAAAGAAAACTTTAATACTATTTATAAAGACATTGCAGACTGGATGGTTATCGATTTAAAAGAAGAAATCAATAACTATCAAATGAGTATCATTCAATCGCTTATTGAAAATGAAATTTTTTATGAGGAATTTGATGACGAGGTGAATGACAATTGTCATCAAGAATCTCTAATCAGACCAAAAAATCGCATGATAAACGTTTATGAACACGTCAAGGGCATACTGAAGCAGCTACATCTCCGCTTAGAAAACCGTCAATTTAGTTACCCAAGAGGTAATTTTAATTATATTTTTATGGTTTTTTGATTATTGACTTTCAGTTGTTACAGAAAATTGTCAATCTAATGAAGATGAGGCGTTTGAAGATGTATTTTATACTCCGCCGAGCTCTAGGAGTTCTTCACCTTCGGAAGATGAATATGAATCTCCGGTTGAAGGAGTTGCTGTATTTATTAACGGGTATTTTGATTGGGTTTTTTAAGCACGTTACTTTCGATTTTTAAAACATGGTATTTATAGACCTCTTCCAAGCAAACAAGATTTGGACGTTTTAAGGGCTTTGGGAGATATCGATTTGGACCCGGTTCTCTATCCTTATGTAAGTCAATGGCGATCACTTGTAAAATCTTACTCCAGGGAAGAAACGGAAAGGTACGTTTCATCATATGTGATTTTATTTAAAAATGATTGGTTTTGGTTATCATCTAGATGGAGAACACCTGCAAAACGTACTGTTATGTCATCTGTATCCATGGGTCTTTCTCCAATCCCACTGCATATGAATAATCTGTTTTAAGCATCGTGCTTCTTGCTATAGAAATTTTAACGATACAAAATACGAATTCAGGGCTGAAAATAGATTATTTTAACTATTTAATCAATTTAAGCTTATATTAGTGATTTTAATTACTATGTATTTTCGAATTTTCAGAAAATTTAATTAGATGAAATGTGATTTGTAAAATGAAATTTTAGAGATTTTTCAGTTTTTAAAATAATTTTTAAAGCTGTATTTTTAAGTTGCTTTTATATGTTTTCTATTGCTAAAAGACGTCAATTTTCGCTTAACAAAAAAGCTTTAAATTAACTTATTTAAAACTTTCTAGTTTATTGGCATATTGTTTGTTATTGTATAGTTGTCATAGCAACCGTAACGATGCGTCGTTGATAAATTCGTAAAAATCGGTTCTTCCTTGTACAATAGCTCTCGTCTCATCTCTTGGGTATACTGTTATATCTTTATAATGGTAAATAGTTTAATGATAGATTTGATTATTTTTATATAGTACAAAAAACTATCAATTTAAATTTGGTTTAATTGAAATGAATAGCAGAGATGAATGTCATTCGTTATCGACTTGTATTATACTTGCATGTTGTTATGATAATAGCAGATATTTTCATCAATACATTTACAGATATTTTAAATGTCGCAAATGTTGTTGAACTTATTTTATACGTGTAAGCATCTTTAGTTTAAAATGTTCAAAGTACAGTATTTAAATTAATCACTGATAAAATTACAGATTTCAAGATGCGTTAATTTTATTTGATGTCATCATACTGTTCCTTATGTTCTTCAGCACTTTAATGTTTCAAGCCGGTTTTGTATGGAGTCTGGTCTCAAAATTTAGATTCAGTATTTTTATTTCTAGCATCTATCTTGGAGTTAGCATCACTCTTCATTCTTGGAAATTGGTAATAATTATTATTATGTGTTTTATTATTTAAATTATTTTGTATACCAAATTTTATAAATTACATGTTTCCAGATATTAGGTTGGATTGATCGACATTTTGTCTGGTCATTAGGATTTCATATATTATTTGTTTTTCAGAGATCAAGTATATGCCAATTTATATACAGTTTTAAATTATAAGTTTATAATTAATATTCTCTTTTTGTCATTGTAGTTGCAGTACTATTTTATCATTTTTTTAGTCAAACAATTGTTCATATTTCAAATCCGAAATATTATCAACGAACAAAGTGGTCACAAAACGATTTTTGATTTCAAATACTGTACAGTAATAAAATATTTTTTGCAATTTTAACAAACTTGAAGTCGCCGTACAATCGGTTTAAATTATTTTATCGGTTGGGAGTTGCTATTAGTTAACCCCACCCACATCCGGTAATGACAGTTTGGCTGTGTGGTAGAATGCCGACAAGGGAAATTGAAAACTTAAGTTAAAATAGCCAGCTTGGCGTGAGGTGGAGAAACCGAAATTAAAAGTTTGATTATGAAGTTTATGTAAATAGTCAATTTACAGCCTAAGCTACAGACGTCATCGTACTCATCAAATAATCTTACCTCAGGTACAGTATTGCATGTTGCTATAAAATTAATCTTCTTAATTATTTTTCTATTGAATGTACGTATTTGTCAACAACTGTATACGCCCTTATGACATGTCACTTGTTAACCATTTTACTACAGAAAACTTCACTTAAGTCAACAAGATAATATCTAAATAAATAACCCTTATACTGTAAATCGAACTTACTGTAAATGAAACGGGATTTCTATTAACACCAAGCTCTTTCACTTCGAACGTACCTGTACATGTAAATTTTGTTATGATTATTTATTCATAATCATACTTTTACTCCATTCAAGATATAATTAACCGGCTACAAATTCCAGTAAACTATTGTATACGGTATGTTTAAAGCTACAGTTGACAATAGATAAAGTAAAAATAGCATGTTCTAGATAATTAATGCCATAAATTTTAATGTTGTGGTTCTCTTTACTTCGTAGCTGGTTACTCTGACAATCTGACAGGTACATTTTTTTGGTTCTCGTATTTTTAATATCGTAATTGGTTTTGAATTAAATGTCAGATGAAACCTTTTCCCGATGGTTTTTTATTATAATTGTTTGATTTTATGTTTTATTGATTCATGTAATATTTTAGACTAATGGAATGATTCATTTAGCAATTAGTCATGTGGAAATCGCATCTTGGAGTTGACGTTCAGCCAGAGCAGTCCAAAGATGATGACTGGGAAACCGACCCTGATTTTGTGAATGATGTTAGTGAAACTGAACAACGTTGGGGCTCAAAAACTATTGAGGGTTCTGGAAGAACTGCCGCTGCTCTAGAGTAATACCTTGGGATTTTTTCATTGTATATTAATGAGACGCTTGACATTTGACGCTTGTAATTTTGTTTTGTTAAGTTTAAGTGATTTGCGTGATCAAGTGGCAAAAAACGATGCTGAAATAAAAAAGAAAGAATACGAGGAAGGCGCAACTCCAAAAAACTATGGATATGGTGGAAAATTTGGTTTAGAAACAGATAAACAAGACAATTCTGCGATGGGTTGGGACTATAAATATAAACCAGAAAAACATGAATCACAAAAAGGTTTTAAAAAATGTTAACTTATTTAATTTCTTAAGTTGCTGATAGATTTGGATTGTATTATTAAATAAAATTAGATTATAGTACTGGATTTGGAGGCCGATTTGGCGTACAGACTGATCGACAAGACAAATCTGCAGTAACTTGGGAACATCATGAAAAGCTTTCCCAGCATGAGTCACAGAAAGGTTAATTTTTAATTTGGTTTATAAGTTTTAATAAATAAATTATCAAACTTTTTTTATCTAATAAAACCAGATTATACCACCGGATTTGGTGGTAAATTTGGAGTGCAAACTGATCGGCAAGATAAATCTGCATTAAGTTGGGAACATCACGAAAAACTGGCTCAACATGAATCGCAAAAAGGTTATTTTTAATCGATATTAAATTCCAGTAAATAAGATAAATTTGTTTTGCAATAAAATTAGATTATACAACTGGATTTGGAGGTAAATTTGGGGTACAGACTGACCGACAGGACAAATCTGCAGTATCCTGGGAGCATCATGAAAAGCTCGCTAAACATGAATCGCAGAAAGGTCGGTTTTTGATTTTTTTTTAACTTTGTTTAAATTTTTAATAATTTCTTTTGCTATAACATCAGATTATGCGACTGGATTTGGAGGTAAATTTGGCGTGCAGACGGATCGACAAGACAAATCTGCATTAAGTTGGGAACATCATGAAAAACTGGCTCAGCATGAATCACAGAAAGGTCTATTTATTTGGATTTAACTTTTAAATAAAAAATAGAATTTGTTTTAAAATTAAATTAGATTATACCACTGGATTTGGAGGTAAATATGGCGTACAGACTGATCGACAAGATAAATCAGCATTAACTTGGGAACATCATGAAAAGCTTGCTCATCATGAATCACAGACAGGTAAATTTACCCAAATGTTAATTGGTACTAAACTAATTGCTGTTAATTTAAAATTTTAGACTATAACAAAGGATTTGGTGGAAAATTTGGTGTCCAGGCTGATCGACAAGATAAATCAGCCAAAGGATGGGATGAAAAAACTAGGCTTGATCCGCATCCTTCGCAAGTGGTTCAGAAAGAAAAAATAGATAAAGTAATATATTATAATAAACTTCCCGATTATAGTGACGAAATGCTCATATTAAAAATTGGTTATATTATAGTCTGCTCATAACTATGATGAAGGTAAAACTAGTCCAGAAAATAATATTGAAAAAGCTAAACCTGAAGGTGAGATGGAGCAGCTTGGACTTGTAATAATTGTTCAATTAATTATCATAAATGTTTTTTATGTAGTTTCTAAAGGTAAAGCTAGTGCCATGAAATCTATGTTTGAAAATCTTGCCAGCACTCCTGTAACTCCTGCTGTTTCAAAACCTGTCATAAAGAAAACATCAGAACCAGTGAAAACCGTTAGATTTCCAGCTTCAGATCAAGTAGTAAAAGAAACGTCTCGCTCACCAGTTCAAGAGAATCCGGTTGGTGAAATTCCGGATGTTGTTCAATCGAGCACAGGGGGTTGGAAAACTGAAATTCGACATTCAGTTGAAGAACCAAAAGTTGAAGAGCCTAAAGTTCAGCCAAAGGTTGTAGAAGCGGCAAATAGACATGTCGATGAAGAAGAAGAAGAGGAAGACAATTTTAAGGAAGAATCTGGTAAACATCTCTAAGAAAAAAAATAAATATTCTCGTAGATTGTTATAACGATAACTTAAATTGCCATTTATGGCGTAATCGCTTCAGGTTTTGTAGAGGAAGAAATAGAAGAAAGTTCTCAAGATGCATATTATCAGGAGGAACAAGCCCCTGATAAAGTAGAGGTAGCATCTGCTTTAGATAAACAATCAAAGGGATCGTCTGTGACTGCAGTTGCGCTGTATGACTACGAAGCAGGTACATTAATTGCATGATACTGTACTATGAACAGTGTGCCATTATTGACACTATTCATATTTGGAATACTTTGCCGTACTTGTGTAACTTTTTAAATGGTTTTTGAATTATTTTTTTTTTAATAGCCGCTGATGATGAAATTACTTTTGACCCTGGGGATATTATTGAAAATATTGAAATGGTGAGTACGTTGTTTATTTTTTCATTGTTTATAGTAATTTTTATTTGCCAATGGCGGTTAAGATTGACGAGGGCTGGTGGAAAGGTGATTGTCGAGGAAAAAGTGGCCTATTTCCAGCAAATTATGTGGAACTTCAATAAGTATTATGTCATTTGTCGTTTTAATTTCATGTGATAATTATATTGCATTATTACATATTATACCGGTACTCGAGTAACTGTGAATTTGTGAGCAATTTCATACGTATTTTTCTAATTCAGGATAATAAAGTGTCATGTTATAACTTTGAATTCATTCTATACAAGCAGGCATTTCAACAGGTTTATGTTAATTTAACTTATTTTAAGAAGCTGAACAATATTTTTCTGTAATTTGTAGGATTTACGCTTCTCAGTTTAGTACAAGACCGAGTAATCAGATGGCAAGTTTTCAAGTCTTCTTGATGGTAATTGCTATAAAACGTAAGTATATTCGTTCATTTATTGCTCTGACTACTTTGTGGTATCGTTCATTTTTATTTGATTGGCGGTTGAATTGTTTACTTAATGTTAAGAAATTATATGACGCAGTACTTCTCTAGTCGTTGTTTTTCATTCGCGTTTAAAGTAGCCTAAACCAGACCATATTGGACGGCATCAACAATTTTTATTGCCTTCAAGAAAAATGAAATTTGTACTTTCAGTTTTATTGGCAATTGTGCCATTTGTATGCACAATTAATTATGAAAATGTATGTATTTATGAATTTTACACAAACATGTCCATAATTATTCTTATTTTTTAAATAATTTCAATATTTTTAATTTAGTTTCCCAATTGTTCTTTTGCTCAGTATATGGTAATTGTTTGTATTAAATTTATTCGTTATCGTTTAATAGTTAATTTTATATTTCTTAAACAGTTAAGGAAAGATTTTTCAAAAAGCAGTTGTATTGATCTTGCAACTCAATCTTTGGAACAGAACAACAAAACTCGAGTACGATATATTGCATTAAAACTGATTGATAAAGAAAGTGTAGACAACTTGGGTGATAGTGATTGGTCCACTTTAGAAAAAGCGGTAAATATCATTAAATTGGTAATTTAAAATTTTAAAAGTAAATTACATGACTTGTAAATTTTTATATTAAAAAATTAATAACTATATTTTAAAGTTAATCTTTTTTGAACTTTGTTTCTATATTCAGGATAAGTTTAGTCAGTTGAGTTAAAATATTTAATTTCTAAATTTTTTTTCATACTGTAGAAGTCGATGGAAGCATTATACTGTTATCTTTTGTCTCAAGTTAAAGTAAGTAGACGTGGAATAATATATTTTCTTATAAAGTTATATTTCGTTTCAATGCCATTATTTACTGTATTTTATTTTCATAAAGGCATCCCCTGGAATGGCTGCAATAAAATTTGAATGTAGCAAAGAAGAAGATTCTCAAGTAAGTCTTTCAAGAATAATTAATTACTGTTCAAATACTATTAAGTAATCCAATCGTTTTAACAATATAAATGCAGGGTACAGTGATTTGCAACCGAATACGAATGTCACGAAACTATAATTGCTTTTAAAGCCGTTTTTTTATATATGTGCAAATTGTTCCTCGTTGCAAAGGCGTCAAAGCTTTTTATTTAGTCAAAAGAAAATACTTATCAGTTAAAAAAAAAGTAGTTGGTTGACCAAATGAATTTGTGTTTTGTTAAAGAAAACTTCATTTGAAAGGAGTTTCTTGTTTTTAGTACTTTACATAATGAAAAAACTATTTAGCTTCTGCAAGACTTCTTCCCAACCCAAAAATACGTTTTCGCTCGTATAAACAGTTTAAAATTCTGAACTAATTTTTGAAATATTGTAGCGGGGGCCTTGTTAATTGAAGGGCGCTACGGGTTTGTGAGAGCGCTCGCAGTCTCTCACGGGGTCCTCGGACGTATATCTGTATCCGAGGAGGGTAAGTAAGCCAGATGCCTCGGATGTCTGCACGATGCGTCCGAGGTGTCTGCGTTGACAAAGGGTCGCAAGACTCTGCTTTGACAAGGAGTCTTAATACTCCAATATGACTAAGAGTCACGGGACTCTGCTATGCTGTGTACGAGGAGTCTAACTACTCCGATGTGTACGATGTCCGAGTGCTCTGATGCGTATCTGAGGACTCGGATGCTGACGATGAGCCTAAGTGCTCTGATGCCTGACGACGAGTTACTGTGCTCGGACGTAGACGAGGAGTACGACTATCCTTGGAGTATGCGCCTGAGAGTGACTAGACTCTTGAGCGCCTCACTGGTATCGTATCCGAGTAGGCCGTATGCCTAAGATGTCTGATGTCTGCTCAACAGCAGATGTAGACGTAATAAGATACTAGACTCTTGGTGACACGCGTGTCACGTCTTAGTCCTAGTAGTAGTAATAGCTTCGGAGATGTAGCCTGAGTCGCCCGCGCTGTCCGGGGATGAGGTCTAGATGTCTGAGAGCTGACTTAGTGAAAGGCAACCAATCTTGTATTGGTTGCAATCGTAGGAGAAGTACCTGACTGTGAAGTCCCTAGCTCCCGCAGTCCAAGTAGTTCAGTCGGTGTGTCGTGGGTTGTGCCTCTTTTAGGCTGCTTCAGTTACCAAAGTAATTCTAGGAGAGAAGGAATGGAGTCCAAACAATGTATACAAGTCAAATCTCTTTATTTACTGAAATACAAGGGAGCACTGTCAGCATGACAGTCTCATACTCTCTTCTTACACTCTCTCTCTACCTAGCAAGGTAGAGCTCTTTATATACGCATTTAGAGGGGTTGGGCCTCCGCTGAGGTCCAATCCCGAATAAGGATAAAGATTAACAAAATAGGCTAACAAGCAGTCAATCAAATATATCACAATAGCAAATATCACAATACCCTTGTAGGGGCCCCTGCTCCTACAAGGGGCTTAGCGAACATGCATAAAATAACAAGGTCAACTGTCAGCTTAGGGCTGGCAGTTGATAAATTACCAACTAAAAATAGCGACTTAAGTAGCTACGCGGATGTGCTGTGGGCCGGCCTACAATATCTTAATGCAAAAAAATATTATTGACAAAATGTTCATGTGTGTGTATTGGGAGGGGATGCTAAGATATATTTTCCACAAAGGTGCCTGGCACCCCAGAAGAAGCCCTGATTGTTATACAGTTGACATGCAGTAGTTAAAATTTGAGTTTACATATTATAAAGTACCAGTGTGAGCAAACATTAACAGAGTAACGTAAAATTATTTGATAATTGATCAGCAATCTAATATGCGTTCAACTGTATAATATTTCGCAAATACACAAGCCATAGAGATTTTATATTTGCTTTATAGTTATGTTGGTTTAGTTATTATTTTTTATCATTTACATAATAAACTTTGCATGAATTTTAACAGGATGGCAATTGCTGGGCTGATAAAATTAAAAAGATTCCGGTACTTTTTTCGTTTTTGTTATATTTAGCATTGCGTAATGATAGTATGCATAATACAAGATAAATTTTACATTTTTTCTTAGGAATGCGATGGAATATTTAATCAGACAAACTCAGGAGATTAAATGACAAATATTTGTTAAAGAGGATAAATCATTGAGTTCAAGTATAATAACTTTTCAGAACTGTATAATATAGTAGCGTTTATCTTTTATAGTAACTCTTAATGAAATTATTACAAAATGACTGAATTATAGACAAATTAAAGTTATTTTCTCAAATTCAACTCATTATCGACCCTCGAATGTATATTATATGTATTATCGATATTATTGCTCAACAACGTTATACTTGACCTTAGTATGGTATTTCAATTTTTAATTTAAAAAGTCTTATTAATCTAACAGAGTTAAAGAAAACTTTAATAGTAATATTTTAATTTTAAATTTTAGTTCGTTATTTGTAAATACTCATTCACAGCCAGAATAATGGCAGTACCGGCTTGGATACATGGTTTACCTGAAGCATGAAACGACTATTGAGCTATGATTTCTTCCAAATTTGGTCATCTGGTCTTTGTACCAATTAGGGATGTCTTGTCAAATAAAGTAACCAATTGAATAATAATTTTACAAGTTAATATACAGTTAATACAGCTCGATTTATGTTGTCTACTGCTTACAATTAGGTGGGAGTAAATGTTTTGCAATTCTGTAATCGACTAAAAGTAATTTTGTTTATAAGAACTATTTGTCACGGTAGCTAATTGGTTAATTTGTCATCGATTTTCTTTATTCAGCACATTTATACTGTATAACGACTTTCCTTTTGATACGTGTATGCGATTGTTCGTAATAAAAGGTATATATAAAAGAAAGAAAGCAAATCTCAGTATACTAAATACCGGTCTGTTAGCTCTTGTGACAAGCCGACAGTTATCGAAACATTTTGAAAAATTCAAAATGAAGTTAATCTTTGTTGCATTGATTGTGGTTCTGCCGATTGTATTCTCGGCTGAAGATGACGACGAGGTAAAGTTTTTTTATTATTTTAATTCCGTTTTTACAAATGATTAATAATTATAATTAATAACTGTAGATTATCAAGTGTCCTGCAACTCTGTATTTAGTAAGTGATTCAATTATTAGTTATTTAAAATATTTATATTTAAAGAATTAACTATTAGAGACGGTAAGCTTAATCTTTGTTTTTTAAATGAGCAATAAACTTTCATCTGTCGACTGTACAGTATACTGCTAAGAATATGTCATACACGGTGAAATATTAATAGATTTGGACGTGATAATTTATTTTATGGTTTATTTTAAAATGGCATATTCGTTAGTAGTTGCTGGCCACCGGAGTAACAAATTGTCCCTCTAAAGGAATTTTGTCATGGTTCACAAACGAATGATTGTCAAGCCAAACTATTGATACGATTACTGTACGTTTAATTGTATAATTAATGCTCGTTTTGGATATGAATTTATTGACTGAAATCTAATTTGCACAAGAATTTTTAGAACATCGTCGATTTACCAAATCATAGAAATTATCCAGATTTGAACAGCTCTGGTAAATTAACGAATAGATGCTTTTGTTTAAAATTCTTTTGTTTCAACTTTAAATTCTCATCGAAATGGAATTTTACATGGCTTAGTAACTTATTTTTTTTGATTTTGTCTAATTATTTTAACAAACTGCCTTATTGTAATATTATGCTTTTGACTTTTATTTTATTTTTTAAACTAAGATGTGATTGATTAATCATCAGTGTGATTTTTAACAGTGTTTTGTTTTTATGTTAGGCAGCACTCAATAAATCGGCAAACGCTTGCATTACAAAAACAACTGAATTGCTAGAGCCAGAGTCAGCAAATCGTATACGTGTTGTTGCAAAAAAATTAATTTTTGATGATAAACGTGGTGATGATTTGGATGACGACGACTTATCTTCTTTAGAAAAAGCTGTAAGTTTAATATTATACAGTTACCGCTGCGTAATTATAGAATTATTTTTTATAGAAATGTCTTGAAGCATTCTATTGCTTTCGTTATATTGAGATTTCTGTAAGTAAACGACAATATTATAATCATTTAATCAATAATCCGTCAAAAGTTTTAAATACCAGTGTGTATAATGACGATACCAGTATGTTTGATGATAATTTATTTTTAAAGGTAGCATCTGCTCTTGCCGAATTGATATATGAATGCGATATGAAAGAAGAAAGTACGGTAGGTTTATCTTAGATAAATCGGTTAATTGTTAACTTTGACATTTCTAATATAAATACAATTTCTATTTTAATAGGATGATAAATGTCTTGAGAAGAAACTTAAAAAATATCCGGTAGTAATGATTTTAATTTTTTTATGTTTAAAAATGCATGAGTTGTTTTTTAATATTTAGGAATGTGGATATCTATTTAAGAAAAATAAGCGCAGTATTGGACCGTCTTCACAGAATTATGAAAAGTTGAAGATGTTTTATAATCTAAAAATAAATCGATTGGATTCCAAATTGTCTGCATTTAAAGCATTTAATTTATAATTTTGACAATTTTTTCTATAATACTACTTTTATTAGATTTAATGTTGAATTTTAAGTGCCTTATCAATTACAGTAAATAAAACTTATATCTACAGTATATAAATAAAATTAGATTTGATGCTAAAATTAAAGATTGTACAATATTTTATTAGAATCAATATATTAAATAAAATAATTGGTATTTATGTAAGTTTGGAAACCACTTAGTGGTTCACGTACAAAATATGTATACTTTTGAGGTATTTTTTACATGGTTTATATTCTGACATTTATTGGAGTATACAGTAAGTACCTTACCAACTTATTGCATTTAGTCACACTAACTTATCTTTTAAGTTAATATGAAATTCATATATCAATCACGCATATACCATGACCATGATTTTACTAATCACAATAAAGATAGCAAAAGAATAATAGCAATAGTTATTGACATGATCACCAGGTTTTCGGAAAGTAGCATAGAGATCATGTTATTATTTTTTTTTTAGAAAAAGTACCTTAACTTTAATAAAACTCTAGCTTAGTTGTTCATTATGACAAGCATTCAGTGTGCCACAACTTTTAGCAATATTTAGGAAGATTTAAAAAAATATTGTTTAAACCAGTTTCCTAAATTGATGCATGTAAACATACTGTAACTTTAAATTTAATAACTAGGACCATTAAAATATTACAATAGTGTATTTGAAATGTTAATATTTTAATGTATGTAATAAGGTTATGTTACAAAATGTTATAGCTTTTATTAAAAGTCAAAATTTTTGCATTATTGTGACAACTTCAATGGTAGACAATTGCTAATTTTAGCGATGGATTATTTAACTTAGCGTCAAGGGTCTATTGCCATAAAATTATAGTTTATTATCAAGGAACAAAATGACATTGGAGATATTTTTAAATTAGTGATGATTACATATTGTAGTATGTTCGGTATATAAAAACCTTGTGAGAAAAGGCGCATTACTTTGATTTCTCACCTTATTGAAGCTGCAAGGTATCTTTGTGCTCTTCATTTTACACAAAATATGTTTATTACCACAGTGTTGGCAGTCACCCTACTTGTAGGAGCAATTGGTGCGGCTCCAGTAAGTAAAGCACTTTAATACATTTTAAAATTGTTCGTTTGGTTAAATTAATATAAATGCTTTATTTTTTTATAGACCGATAATGGTTGCGTGCTTATAAATTTATTGGTAACTCGTTCAATTTGACAGCAAATAATTTGATTTGTTAATTGTATGAAAATTTTACCGATAGAATAATCGAGCGGAGAATCTAAACAATTGCATTCAAAAAGTATTAAATGGAACTTCTGATCAGTCCACTCAGTCGTCACCGGAACACATACAATCAGGATTTTATCGATTATTTCAAATGGGGTCTTTGGATAAATACCAAGGCAAATTAAGTGATATCGAAAAAAGTGTAAGATTTATACATTTAATTTATACTCCTTTTTCGATTTACTAATATAAAATGACCACTACATTATTTTATAGCAATCAGTGTTAACAGTGCTTTGTGTCATGAAAACGGCTATCAAAGTAAAATATCTAAATCATCTCCAATCATTTGTTTGTATAATTATATTTATACCTAATTGGTTTTTCTTTTGACAGCAAAATCCAATTTTGGGAGTTTTTGCATATGATTGCGATGAAAATAATACATTCGGGGTAAGTATTCGAATAAGCTTATAGAGTAATTTGTGTCTTTTTTTTAATTTAGTGCATTGTTACAAGCTTTTATTCATTTTTATGTAATAAAATAATTTTACAGGGTAACCAACAGTTTTATCAATGTTTAATGGATAAAATAAAAGAGGTAAAGCAATAAACCAATTTCATTTCGGTTATAAGTTATAAAGTATTGAGTTTTACTAATAATTTTAGTCTTGTGGAACTAAAAGTGAAACTCAAAAGCAAAATGTTAATTCTGCAATGGATGAAATGCTAAAGTCATCATTATCACGAATCCAAAATATTTACCGCAACTAAAGTGAGTATAGTAAAAAAAATATGAGTAAAATTATAAAGTATTTCACTATAGCAAATAAGGCATTGAATTTAGTTATATCTTTATGCATGAATAAACCATTTCTACTCTCAATTACAGTATATAATGCATTGTTTTTCTACATACTATAACTGAATATCACATAAATACAAATTTTACAATGCTAATCATTAAAAAATTATTAATTTAAAAGTAAATTCTTCTTTAGAAATTTTAAGACGTTTGAAGCGTAATTTATCAACCAATAGTCTTTGACTGCAATACATTGCCAATTGAATTTTAACAACTACTTAACGCCTATAAAACATAAACATGTTATTAACTTAGTATTAATATGTCACCATACATGATGTTTTTTAGCTTTGACTTATTAAGTAACACTTCAATTACCGTATTATTATTTTTTACATATAGATGAGGTAATAATGGCAGCACCTAAACTCGTCCAATAGAGTGAAAGATGATGTCTTTGATTGAAAACTGGTGCAATTGTCTGATCAATATACGATTCAAACAAGTTTATACACATTTAATTTTATATCAATCGTAGTCATTTTATTTTATCTTAAACATATTAATATATGAATTACGGTAAATGAAAATGCCTTTGTATAGTAATGGTACAATGAAATTCTAACTGGTATCAAAACTGGTGTAATGATTAATTTTAAAAGAAATGATTTTATAGTAAATTACTTATTATTATTATTATTAAGTTGTCATTTAACAAGAAATAAAAAATAGTTTGAATTATATACAGTAGTTGCAAAGTTGGAATGGCTAATGAACAGCAATCATATTTCCACACAAGATCATGTGAAAATTGATTGAGAATAAAATTAACAAGAAAATTAGGTTCTTTGACAAACATCCTAAATCTTGTATTAAAATAGTGTCAAATACAGTAACTATGGTCATTTAAGCGGTTTATTATAATTTCCATTATTTTATGTGAAGATGGTTGTTATAAATACCGTATATAAATATTAGAACAATAAACGCTAATTATTGTTTATTTAATCGCATGAATTTTTGTGAAAAATCGGCTAATCATAAGTAATATATTAAAATATAATTTAATAAGAAATAGATCATAATGAAACAATTTGTTGTTAGGTTTTTAATAATTTGCTTTCATATGAATAGCACACAGTTAGAATTTTTGCTCACAAGGCCAATCAAGTAGTTACTGTAAATTGAATTGTGTTGGCTGATTGAACCAAATTGAGAAATAAAAACTGCATGATATTTTTTCATAGTAATCATGCGTCAATAGCGGAAAATTATAGCATAACAATAATAACTTGGCAGCCAAAAGAGATTGTCATTTATACATGTGATAGTGAGAAACTATCATGGATAGACACTTTATAGACTGACAATTATCGAGAATGAAATCCGTGGCTTGCTGATAAACAAGTATTATGAAATATTTTTGAATATGACTTAGTGATTTGGAAATACATCCTATATAAAAAAAATAACAATCAATCACTGAAACGGTTATGCCCTTGGAAATTGATAATGAGTGTGACAGGATGCCATTATTTCTATTGTTTTATGATATTTTTAGTTTTTGCTGTCATTACTAAACACAAGTTTTAATTGGCATTAATCCCAGTGGTGTCGAGGATGCAATTTAATCATTTAATTGTACAGCATTATGACGGAATATAATATAGTGCCTTGTTTGGCAGAAGTTGTGTCATATGATTCAACAACTATCAGCAGTTGCGTAGGTAACTACTGTCCACTATAAAATGCTTCGTAGTTCGACCACTGATTTCATTCTATTGTTGGTTTATTGCTGTAGCTTGTTTACTTTGAAAACAATAGTCTTTTTAAAATGTCTCCAATGGTGATCATATTTGTGTTTGCTGCGACTTTCTGTTTCGGCTCCATTCACTCTGCATCGGTAGTATTCAATTTAAACGGTATATTTTTCAGTTATTTATTTTTAATATTATTTGTGTGATTTTATAGGTTGGTGATAGCACTGTATGTCCAATTACAGAAGTTATGGTATGGCACTAGCGAATTTGAAATGCCAATAAGCTACAATTGACTAATTAATTATGATATATGTATAGGCCAATTGGAACAAGACTATCCAAGACTGTGTTGCTCAAGTAGTTGAACAGGGAGATCAGCAAACGATTGAAGTTGTAACCGAAGAAGTTTATGAAATGTTTTTATCTTACAATAAAACGGATAGGTCCCAATCAAAGGAGAAAGAGCTCAGCGACACAGCAATTGCGGTACGAATATCATACTGTTCTAGTAGTTTAGTTTCATTTTAAAATATAACTTACTAAAATTAACATATTCACAGAACTCCTTTGAAGCTTATTTCTGTGTCATGTTGAATGTCGTTAAGGTTTGTTAAAATGATTAGAAATTAACTGTACATTTAATATATCGTTCATATATGATTTTTTAATTAGCAATCGCCAGAATTAGCAGTAATGTCATACGATTGTCTTCTAAGTGTTCCTTCAAGTGTTACTGACAATTGTGAGGTAGGTCAATTTATTTAATGCAATAATAATTCTAATAGTTTTTATTCGAATTGCCTTGATAATAACTTCTATTAGTCAAATTTGCGTGCATTTTTAAAATAAGAACTTAATTAAACATGCATATCTGATTAATTATAGATTGCAAAGGATGTGGCCGGTTGCTTAGTAGCACAATTGAATAAGGTAAAAAAAAACTTAGTTTAACTCTCATGTAATTATGCAGTTATTCATAGTCATGTATTTTCACAGTCTTGTAGCGCTAAAGATAAATCTAGGAAGAAACGAAGTCTTGTTAATGCTTTCAACCGTATGTAAACATCTTCAAGCAAATTCAAACTTTTTTTTAAAGATACACGATAATAGTTTCAGCGCAACGCTGATCAACTAAATTATTAATGTATCAACATTTAATAATCGATTTTATAAATTTAAATTTCCAAATTTAATATAATGTATATCGTATAATGAATATATTATTACCGTAAATCTAAGTCTCAATTACATTTAAATACTGATCAATCACATTTAAAATTTCAAAAAACAAAAAATCCTTCACAGTGCATTATTATGCTAAAAGCTAACTTTTCCTCGTAACTTAAAAAACCCCAGATTATTTTCATTATGTAGAAGTGACAATACTCCCAAATAGCTTTCGATTAATATTGGTTTCTCTTCAACCAAACATTTTGAAATTCCTTCGGGCAGCTGTGAAATGGCTCTCAGCAGAGATGATTGAAAATTATCCACATCAAATGATGTGGCACTACCATCATTTGGAGCCAACAAAGCTATCATAAAATGACGAGTTAATGATATGCGTTACAATTAACGTGAATAATTTAAGCAGCTCACCATATGGATGGGATGTCAATGTAACATAGGGAATAGCACGACTCCATGGATTCCAAATTTCTTTAGTATCTATGGGCTTTCCTTTGTTCCACATGGCACGGATTCCTTTGGACGAACGACGTTTACTGCAATTTAATAATTCAAATGAGCTGATGTTTTAAAACTATACCGGTATCATATATTATAGTTTACTGTTAGCAAACTTAAATTTTGAGCAACAAGATGAAACAAGCAAGCAAATGAATACATAAACTTTAGCAATTTGTTAAGATAATGTTATTAATATGAACTAAAGCTTCAATATCACACCTGGCGTTATGGATGCATAGAGCACCAGGTTTAGGAGCTGCTGGTGGTTTGCGTGATCGGTTAGTCGTCCAGTTAATCACCAAACCTTTGACTAGATTAACCATTCTACCCATCTTTCTAACAGTTAAAGCACAAATCACAATAAGCGTTCAGTTTGTACAAACTTAAAAAGCAGTTTTATTGGACACCAAAACCACTTACGGCACGACGGAAGCCTCAGGGTAAGTAAATTTTCCAATTACAAGTCTATCAAAATCAGACAACGACAATCTTTTATAATCCAACACTTTTAGTGCTATGAAATCGTATTTGATTATTAACAACGAGAATTTTGTTAGCAATACTAGACGTTCTTTTTCGGCATCCCAGTGATCAATCCTATTTATACCAGAAAAACAAAAAATAATTTGTATAATATTATCAACTATTACTTATAATATTATAGATAAACACGATTATTAAATTTAAATATTTTGGTAAAATATGGTGTTATGTATGTACTCTGTAAGAAGCCAAGCCCCATGAAATGGCCCATCAATATTAGGCAACATCACTGGATGGCATGCAGTTACAGCATTTTCAAATGCCCCTGTCTGCCAGTAATAAAACAAAATTCAATGTAATGTTTTAAAATAGTTAATAATAATTCATTTAGTAAAAAGTAAATAAACCCTAGTAGCAAAAAAATGAACAGTTTCTTCTACAGATGGTTCACTTTGTGTATCTGCATTGTTAATGATTGCTCCATTGTCATCTAAATACAAATACCAACTGTCATTAATCATAATGTTACGATGTAACTATTAGCTTTCAATTGAAAACTGTCACGTTAGTTCCATTGCATTTTATTTTACTCACCGACATTAGGTGAACATAATGAAACATCTACGTCGGAATGAATTGCCAGCGTTGCTCCGCAAAAGTCAGTACCTAAATGATCATCTTCCTCTAGAGGTTCCATTTTTGTGTCATCTTTTTCAATGTTTGTATCCTCCATTTTTATTTAATATTTTAGCGATCACATTTGCATATCAATATTATTCTGTCATGCCACAGTCTCTAATGAATGATAATTATTACACAATCATAATTTTGGCAAAACTGCAATGTATAACTTTATTATACACCGGTAGATGTCGCTTATTGTACCGGATGTTTTTGTTAATTATATCAGAGTTGTCCGATTCTAGTAAATTTACGACAAAAAGATTATGAAATTTTACCCCTGTAACTGCCGATGATTAACACAAATTAAAAATTGTAAAATAAACCGTTTTAAGGTAATTAATGTAATATTAGAAATACAATTATAATAAATATAATTATAAAAAGTACATATAAAAAGTTTTAAAATACATTTGGCCTTAAATTATGTTTTCAATGGTCGTAACGAATTTTATCATACAAAGATGAACAACACTGTTTTTCAACAGCAGCTAAAAATTTGAATTTGAAAAATCGGTTCAATTCAGTTGTCTAAATTCCAAAGCCTTCTCTAATTTAACTTTTCAAATTTTTTTATTAATAGTTTTTGACGGTATTTTATTATGGGGAATACAAGGAGTTTTAGTTTAAACGAGAATGCAAATCGTGATTATGTCAGTGTTAATAACTTTGATTCACCGTCGCCTACAAGAAAGCGCAATAGTCAAGATGGAACTTTAGTTTTAAAGGACGATCCTCGATCACCAACAATTGCGATTCCAAGGACTCCTATTGAAATTAAACATGTAAATTTAAAACAAACAACTAACGAAAGTAATAATTTTATTAAACAAATGTTTCATTATAAAGGGTGAAGATGAAAGGGCTACACCAGTTTTAAATTATTCAAGATCGTTTTCTTATGATGACAAAAATGTTGAAAATAACAAACCACCAGATGAAGGTTACTATTAATTTTTACGACAATGATTTCCTAATTGCACGTTCAGTAAAGAATTTTATAAAATCAAAAATTTTTGAACTGCAACTCAATATATTTTTTTAAATTTATAATTAAGAAACTGAAGAAGACAGTGCCTTTTTGAAATCCAACGACCCATCAAAGTGTGAGAGATCCAAAAGTAAATTACGAATCCCTTTACGTGATGCATCTACTCCAAAATTACTTCTGCAGTACAAACAAGCCAAGAAAGCTAAACGTGCAATCGATGAATTTGAAACTACGCAAGCTTCTCGATCTTCAAAATAGTTCAAAAGAGCAATTATTTGTAAAGTTTTTCATATTTTTTATAATGTGTTCTTTTATTATTATGATTCAGCGTGCGACAATAGAAAATTACTTATTTTTCAGCCTTCATTTCACATAATGGAAAATTGAATCTGAAAGCCGAATTGGGATCAGATTCATTTACTGTACAGTCCTTGGATTTTTTTATGTAAATTCCTTTATGATTTTTGGGGGCAACAGAGATCACTTGCATTATTCTTTTTTCTGTAAAATTTATATAATTATTTAAATGATACGATAATGCCTCAATTTATATAAAAATTGCCTTTCAAATATCTTTGTTCGTCTTCCTTCATCAATTTCCTGTAATCTCCTAACGAATTACTCATAGCCGATCGTTTTTTAATCTTTGCTGCTTTTGGGTCATTTAAGATAGCTAAAGCTTGTTTTTTTTTCTCCGCTGCAATTAAGAATAATGTAAACGTTGTATACAGTATTGACTTTAAAACTTAATTCGTGTAAATTTTTACCCTGTGTTTTACTGATATTTTTGACCGACAATAATAATTGTAGTTTTTCAATGCACCATTTCAATTCCGTTTCAAAAGCCTCGTCGGTTGCTTCTTCCTATACAAAAAAAATTTAAATGACAGTTTTGTCATTTAAATGACCACGCAATTAGTACCGGTACCGGCACATTTTCCAAATCAGCTGAGGTATTTCTATCACTTTCAACTTTGCCCACAGCCTAATAACCGGCATGGAGTTAGTTATATGCATTAATAATTTAATAAAAAGTAAACTTTGTTTTACCTTATCAGCCTGCTTTTTGGGAACTGGTAATTGGTTTGAGTTTGATCCACCACCTTTAGCACGCTTCATCCTTAAATGCAAGCAGACGATGTTTATGTAATAATATTATTACGTCTTATTTTGAAACAAATTGTTATATTGTAATTGCCAGCAAAAACAATCGAAATTATTTTTAAGTATAATCTTAATGGTTCACCAATAAATTAACTTGTTATAAGAATGATGTACCTAGATTAAATGAACAGAGGTAGATGTCACCGACCCTACTAATGCTCCACGTGGTTACGGATTCGTCGTCTGATTATGCAAGATGGCGTTCAAGGCAGTAGTAAGTGCTTTGAGACCTGTGGTTGGAGTTGTCAAAGATTTAACAGGATTTAATGATGAACTTATTTTGGGATTAATCATCGGAGTTATCACTGGAATTATAACTTTTTGTATGAATACTATTTTAAGTTTATTTTTGTAATTTCGAGGCTAAAATTAATGAAATGGTTCTGCCATCTGTTGACCTTTAAACTCGAAATGGCATAATATTATGAAATACGGTACTAATAAGTGAATGTTGGGGACTAATTTTTCTTTTTTTTATAGTTATTTTTCTTATTGTTAACAGTAAGAAAAGTTCTAGAAATGCGATATTACTTGCTGGGTTATGTGATGCTGGTAAAACTGCTATTTTTACTCAGGTGATTCGATAACTTGACAGCGTTCTAATTTTTAAGTGACGTCAACTTTTTATGTTAAACTTTATTTCTAGTTAATTCACAAGAAAAAATGTGAATCCTATACTTCAATTAAAGAGAATAGTGGCGTTTATCGTTCACTACAAGGAAAGGTAATGTTTACAAAAACCGTACTGCATTTGAATTTTGTTTCCTTATTTTGAGTTTATTATAGAGTGGATTACGTGTTATTGATATGCCAGGCCATGAACGTTTGAGAAGCCGTTATTTAGATGAATTTCGAGGCAGTATTAAAGGAATAATTTTTGTTGTGGATAGCTTAGCGTTTCAGTCACAACTTCATGATGTAGCGGAGTAAGTTTAAATAAAAACGATTCTTTGTTTAACACTAAATAACGTGTATTATAATTTTCCAGGTTCTTATATAATTTGCTGACTGACAGCATTATTTCTAGCAATTGCAAGTCGGTTTTAATTGCCTGCAATAAGCAAGGTATTGTACCTTAATTTGTTTTACCATAAGCAATTTAGATACATGTCTTTCTTTTAATTTACAATTACTTCATTGTTTTATTTAGATAATTCTTTGGCAAAATCTTCAAAGTTAATTAAGAATCAGTTGGAAAAAGAAATGTAATAATATTTTAACATAACATTATACAATTGTATTTATGTCAAATT
Source organism: Helicorthomorpha holstii (assembly GCA_013389785.1). Classification (NCBI taxonomy): domain Eukaryota; kingdom Metazoa; phylum Arthropoda; class Diplopoda; order Polydesmida; family Paradoxosomatidae; genus Helicorthomorpha; species Helicorthomorpha holstii. Next base: position 6,718,985 of record JAAFCF010005748.1, read on the forward strand.
TGTTATAGAAACACCCTTCGCATTACGCGTTCTGGGCAATTGTCTTCGGTAGATAACACTAAATCTGAGCAAGTGATATTGGGAAAGAAAGACAAAGATTTTGAGTTTAGCCAATTACATCTCCAGCAAGTAGAGTTTGTTGAATGTTCTGCTCCATTAGATAAAGATTCACAATTGAATTCTGTGGAAAATTGGCTTGCTAAAGTTGCATAATGCGATTTGGTTGCATTTTTTTCATACTTAAACACCACTTATAATTGTATTAATAATAATTAAGTTATTTGTGGAATTTTTCGCGGATTTCTTGACACAAATATCGTGGATTTCGATAAAGTAACGAAGAATTTTGCTTAAATAAACGTGAAATTCATGACTAAAAGTTTGATATGGTTTTGTTGTGGCGTTAATTCGTTACGTCACTAGATGGCATAAGTAGCTCTGCAGATGTTAATTCTTATTGGTAGTTTCCCATCAGTTTCGCATCAGTCACTGGGAAGAAGGACGTACTTGTTAGGGGGGAAGGGATCAAGGGAACCGTGGTGTTGATGTACGGTTTCTTGGCATCTGTATCGTCGCTTGCTGCCATTTTGTGAGGAAGAATTGTGTGTTTGTGTGGGTTTTGTTTAATGTGAAAGTGCCTCCTCGTAATGGAGGAAACTAAAATATTTTATCATATTGACGATGAAGAAACTCCTTATCTGGTTAAATTACAAATTCCACCTGATCGAGTCACTTTAACAGATTTTAAAAATGTTCTCAACAGACCTAATTACAAATTCTTCTTCAAATCCATGGATGATGACTTTGGGTGAGTAAGGCTTACATCAAGTACATTATGCTCAGTTAGGAAATGAATAATGTTGTACTGTATGTGCATGCAGTAAACTTATTATTCGTAGAAAATTCGCGTGAGTTTGGCAAGATTAATAAACATTGTTTTGAAATTAATCTTAGATTTAATGTAACTATGTTGAATTAAATTAAAACTAAATGTACACGTATAATGATTATGTTTAGTATTTCGGTCAAATTAGATTAGCAGAATTAAAATGATTGTCAGTTTAGTGTATATTAACGATACGTTTGGAGAAAAATGTCATTCGAATCTTCTTTTGATTACAGTATTTAAAAAATAGTGAGTCATTCTTATACATTTGGTCCCAAGGTATTGCCCTTGGAAACACCGCAATACCGTACAGTTTAAAAATTGATTTACTGTAACTTGCTTTGAATTAACTAAGAACGAACCAGACTTAAACTATAATAATTATTAAAATTATATAATAAGTTTTAAAAAATTACTTCAGTTATTCACATGCGATTTAATTGCTTTTAAAAGAAAGATAAACTGTTTTATTGTTGCAGCTGATTAAAAACAAATCGTTGTGTACTACCATTTGAATGACTGGGTACTATTATGAGCGTTGTAATTAATTATCGTGTGACAGGCAGAATAAAACGAATGGGCAGATACATTTGTTGATTTTTTAATTATCGGTACTTGATTCGCAACAGTAGCTTATTACTTAATACTGTATAGATTAATTTTTACAATAATAAAATCAATTTCAGAGTTGTCAAGGAGGAAATAATTGACGATGATGCCAAATTACCATATTCTAATGGACGGGTGGTATCCTGGGTAAGATTTTAAAACATAGTGATTAAAATATGTTAGTGTTGACTATAATGTTTTGATATAATTCAAATCAGCTGGTGTCAGCAGAAGGAAGCAATGTTTCTGATGGAACTTGTTCGCAAGCTGGTACTGACAGCATCTGTCATGGTGAAGGTCGTTTGCTTCAAGAAAGATCAACGGGAATTGGAGATAGCAGACCATCATCATACCAGTCAGTAAAAATTGTTTTATTAAAACTGGAATTTGGTATAACAAAACTTACCATAATGTTTACAGTCCTCATCTTCCTCATGACAGCTGTAGTAATTTTGAGGATTCCACTTGTACGGAGACTGAATCTGTCATCAGCTCCAGACGAGGTTCAGAATCATCATTTTACTTTTTTTATTTTTATATAATCTGATTTTACTTTATATCGTTATTTAGATCGTCATCATCGACACATAGGTCGGCCAGTCAGTTGCAAACATTTCCATGACAGTCACTGTAAGAAAATCATTCTTTTATATTGAAAAACTTATAAGCCAAAAGTATATACTGTAGTAGTAATATTAATTACGTTTTGATTATAGTGTCGCGTTTAAATGGACATAGTAAAAACGATCGCCATCGAAGTAGTCACGGATACGAATCGTCTTCTATGATGAGCAGTGACATAGAAAGCACGAGTTTTATTGATTCGGATGACACTACCAGTCGAATCTCTGCCATCTCTGGCACCACTGTGAATAGTAGCGTGTCACAAATACAAGCTCGCCATAGGCGAAGGAGAAGACGACATAGAATGCCTCCTATGAGCCACGTAAATTCACTAATTAGATCAACTCGTTAAATTCTAATAAGCTACATTGTCAGAAAATTAACTATAATTTGGAAAGATTTTGTGGCCTATTTAACATCAAATTTGTTTAATTAGGACTTTTTAAATTTTCTGTTACACATCAATATTTAACTAGATTCTGAACTTGTTAATGGTTATATTTTATCATTTGTCCCGATCTTCTAAAATAATAGAGCTTACAGTCGACTGAACTCATTTAAAATATTGATGTTCTATAACGAATGTCAAGAAAGCACAAAGAAAAATTATTAAGAAGTTTGACAATACAGTATTTTATTTTTATTTTGGTAAATTTTGCGTTATAGACAAACTAGTTTGAATGTACTATGTAACTTTAATTAGGATTTAAATGAACTTTCTGCTATATCCTTTAAGTATGTGTATTATGTTTTTTTAAATTTTTATAGGCTTCTTCATTCAGTAGTATCACCGATTCAACTATGTCCCTCAACGTTATAACAGTTACTCTGAATCTAGGCAACAACACTAATTTTTACTTTTTGAATTTTTCATTATTGTACGATAGTGTAACTTTAATATTTTTTATTTAGATACGGTTAGTTTTCTTGGTATCAGCATTGTTGGTCAGAGTAATAAAGGCGGTGATGGTGGCATTTATGTTGGTTCTATTATGAAAGGGTGAGGTCTTGTTTATTAAATTACCGTATGCGTAAATGTTATTGTTTTATTGATTTATTTCATGTGTATTTATTTTATATTTTTTATGGTAGTGGTGCTGTTGCTCTTGATGGTAGAATCGATCCTGGAGATATGATTTTGCAAGTAAATGACATCAATTTTGAAAATCTGAGCAATGACGATGCTGTTAGAGTTCTTCGCGACGTTGTTCATAAGCCAGGGTTAGAATAATATTATGGTTGTTCCATTAATTTTTTTCATGATTAATTTTTTTATTTTCAGTCCGATAAAATTAGTAGTAGCAAAATGCTGGGATCCGAATCCAAAAGGGTATTTTACCATTCCTCGAACTGAGCCTGTGAGACCAATAGATCCGGGTGCTTGGGTTGCTCACACTGCTGCTGCAAGAGGTGAACTAGTGTGATTATATTGTAAAATTGGATTAGAATATAATTTTATTGTAGGTGAATATTTAGGAAGGCCACCATCCGTTAATACACTGACTTCAACTAGTTCTTCAATAGCCAGTTCCATTCCAGAAACTGAAAGTAATATGAGTAAAACTGATTTTTTTTTCAAATTTGTTAAATAATTTCTTATCTTTAGGACATTTTGAAGACGTACGTTTAACAACTAGTACAGCCATGATAACAATTGTTAAAGCTATGGCAGCTCCAGATTCGGGCCTGGAAATTTGTGAGAGAACGTGGTTAAAAATTACAATACCTAATGCTTTCATTGGTAAATTAACAATTTTTAAATTGATTTTAAAGAAATTTATTTTAAAGAATTTTTCTTAAATTTGAAGGTGCTGATGTTGTCGAATGGCTTCACTCGCATGTTGAAGGATTTCCTGATCGAAGGGAAGTCAGAAAATATGCTGCACAGATGTTGAAAGCAGGCTACATTCGACATACTGTTAACAAGATTACATTTTCAGAACAATGCTACTACATATTTGGAGATTTGTGTGGAAGTAAGCATGATGATGGTAGTGAGGATAACCCCATGGGACGTATTTCTTATAAAGGTGCAAGAAAAGTATATTTTTTTAAACGGAAGATGTTTTTTCTTGATGACAACTATTGGCTCTGATGGTTTTCTTGCACGTTTTGTATTAATAAGTTCTTGTCCTATATAGTATAGTGTGACATTCCTTTCTTAAGTTTTATAATTATCTGGACATTTTAATATTAAAATAAGTATCTGGCATTTAGATTTTGCGTCAATGAAGTTACATGATGAAGACACTATTAGTGAGGCTGACCGGGACACTTTAGCTCCTTTACCGCCACCTTCTTCTGGAAGTGTTTGGGTAGGAGGCCAGATGCCATATTCAGGATGTTATTCTCCACAAGTCACAGGTTATGCGCCAATGCCTTTTAATTATACTAACGAAACTACTAGTTTTACCAGTTTTGGACGTGATGGTAGCGTTCATAGCAGTTCTGGTAAGTATTTAGTAGATTATCTATAGACGGTAACTTAATGTGAGTAGTTGATTTGCTAGGAGGTAGCAGCAATGGAAAGGATAAACTTGAAAGAAAATCAGCAAGTCCAAAGGAAAGTGGGAGCGATTCAGACACGTCCAGCCAACGGGGAGGACGCAGGCCTGGTGGTAGTAGTGGTAGTGAGCGTAGTTTACTAACCCAAGTATCAGTTTCGAGAGACGCTGGTTCAGGACCAAGACTTGATTCGATGCCTGCGGAGTTGCTAGGTAGCAGGCAATCGTTTCGTTTGGCTATGGGAAACCCTTGTGAGTTTTTTGTTGACGTTATGTAAAGCGTCATGTTAGTTTGATTAGTTTTTAAAACATAAATATTGACAATTTATTTGAACAAGCTAAATAAAGTTTTCATTTTTTTTTTTCATGACATTTTCAAATGAATGCATTTCATAGCTTGAAGTTATAATTTCTATATTGCATAGTGCTTGCATGTTTAATGACATTTGTTGATGCATTTATCTGTAATGTTTAATTGTTTGTATTTATGTTTACTAGTGTATGTTTAAATGTTAACTAACATGTTTGTACATTTTTTCTTTCTCTTGCATATGTGATCTTCTGTGTAGTGGAAGAAGAAATTATGACGTATCGCTTTACAGACAAAGCGGTTGTGTAGTACGACAACTATCAAATGTAATTATACTAAAAGCAGCTGCGTTTCAAGATTTAAGCCCTGGAATTTTTTATCACGTAACATTTTTGTTATCGTTTGTCTATAAAATGATCTGCTTTTGTTTTTATTTCGCCAAGTAATCAGTCAATTTGGACGATAGAATTAACGACTTGTTCATAATGTTGTAGCCGATTACATTATAATTGCCAAAGCAAAAATAACTGCTCTTGAAAGATTTCAGTCGGTTATCGCCTTTATAATACAGATCAATTCATTGTGTGGCCGATATTATGTGCTCGTTTTATGTTTTGTGTACTTATATTACTTAGTCATGTATCGTGTGACACTTCCCCCTACTGTTTTATTTCAGCTTTCTGTCTTCGTTAGTGGATTTTCTATTTTTGCTATCATATCAAAACTTTTTTCGAGCGCATTTATTGTATGATAATCTTGATAATCGTATCGGATTGCAAGATTTTGTCGTAGGTTTTAGATAAAAAAAAATACTAGTCCAAGTGCTAGCTTGTAATAATGGCAGCAGTTTTGGCAACAAGTTTTAATTCTTTCTTATACAGTACAGTATAATAGTGTATTTAAGTGGATGTTTTGATATAAGTTTGAATTTGATTAAATGGTTATGAAATACAATTTTCTATGCCATCGATTTGTAATTGATTTTCGAACCAGGCTACGTTTTAGCTTTGTATAATTTTTTTTAGAGGATAATTTCCTATATTAATACGGCCTATTTACTAATAAATATTTTGAGTCTTATTATTGCATAGTAGTTCCTCCTTCAAAATTGCTTTGAAGAAAAAGTTCATTGGCGCACATCGGATGACAGTAGTTAGAGCTGGACTAAGAGGTAGTCTTTGATTCTTGTCTCAGCAACAGCTTAAAATGTGTTATATATACAGTACAGTAATACCAAATACTATAGAAATTCTATAGTATTTGGTAATACATATAAAAAGGGGAGGAGTTGTACAGTATTCATCCTATAGTAAGGTCAAACTCGAACATGATAATAAAATACTGTATATTACAGTTATTTATTTTGGGCATTATAATGTGGCATGACCTTGAGCTGGCCCTGAGGCTAGAACCGCACGCGGCGCAATCTTCAAGGTGATCGTAATTAGTACGTCACCATAAGCGCCACAGTCAATTCTTTGATATACAGTACTGTAACTGGTAAGTTAATACACTAGATAATACTAAATTGTCATTGAAATTTGAGATTGTATATGTTAATTTGATTATAGATCATATTACATCATGGGCAGTACTATATTTAACAAGTCTGGAGTTTTAAGATTTGGAAGCACTTTACTATCAAGTACTCTTCGAAATACATGCACAAGGCAAATGTCGTCGTCAAAGGCAAATGAATGTAAATACAGTAACTTTATGTACTGTTTTATGAGTTAACATCTAGAATGAGAGATTCGTTTACGGAAATGCATTATCCAAAATTGATCAATAATATTTTTATCATTTTAATGAATTTTTAACGATTGTCATATTCTAGACATTTTCTAGAAAGACATTACACGATACGGTAATCATTTGAATGTTTATAACAGCCGTCAAGCAAGAACTAGTTGTTACAGAAAAGGCTGGTCAAGTATACTTGATTGGAATCAATCGGCCCGAGAAAAGGAATTGTGTTAATTCACACACTGCCAGTTTATTACTAAAGGCATTTGAAAATTTTGAAAAGGACGATTCTGTTCGTGTCGCTATTTTACATGGCTTAGGTGAGAAAACATTTTCTTCTTTTTTACAAGTATTTCACTAGTTTAAACTTTGATAATTATCGTAGCTAGCGCAATATTGCCGTTGTCATTGCGCTACTTTATTTAACAGTACTTGAATAATATTGAATTAAAACTTTGTGGTTAAACTTACTGTATGTTAATTGTGTGTTTCTAATTTAGGTGGTAATTTTTGTGCTGGATATGATTTATCTGAAGTAGCTTCTAGTCCTGATGATGGAGAAACGTCATCATTTCAATTGTCAGAATTTTCATCGAAGAGAAGACCAATGGTACTTTTTATTTTGATCAGTTTGAGCAATTCTTTGATCAATCTTTTTTTTATAGGGTCCAACGCATATGCAGTTTAGTAAACCAACTATTGCTGCTGTTAGTGGATATGCGGTCGCAGGGGGACTTGAATTGGCACTTTTATGTGATTTACGAGTTGTCGAGGAGACTGCTATTATGGGAGTATTTTGTAGACGATTTGGCGTACCTTTGTTGGATGGTGGCACCGTCAGGTTACCTCAAATTATCGGATTAGGCAGGGCGCTTGATTTAATACTTACAGGCCGTCCTGTAGATGCGAAAGAAGCTCTTCAGTTGGGATTAGCTAATAAAGTAGTTAAGTGTGGAACAGGTATTTGGCTTTTAAATTTTAAGGTATTTCGAACATAGAATTTTATTTTTTATTATATTTGATGTCTTAACATTTAGCGCTTGGCCAAGCATTAAGTTTAGCCACTTCGATATGTAAATTTCCTCAAGAGTGCATGAAAGCAGATCGAAAGTCGGCAATATACAGCATGACTGCAAGCTCATTAGAAGATGCTCTACAGTATGAATGGGATAATTCTATTGATATTGTTGCAAAAGAATCTATTCAAGGTTAATAATTATATGTAATTTAATTGAGAAGATTTTTTTTATTGTGTGACTGTTAAAAGAATTCTAAATAATTTTGTCATTGCATAATTAAATAGGAGCCAAAAAGTTTGCACAGGGAATTGGACGACATGGGAAATTTAATATTGATCCTGATCTTACTTCAAAGATGTAAATTTAATGTAACTTTACATTAATATTTAGAGTTATCATTTTTAATGCTGGGTATTTATCTAAAAACTATACAACCTTAATATACCTTAAAATTTTATCAAAGATATAATTATAATAATTGGCGAATTTTATTAAGAACGAGTTATGAATTTAATTCATAAGATAAATTGATATTTTTTTCAATTTTTTAAAGTAATAGCTAATAAAATAATCAGTGGCTGTGTAAAACACTACTTTGGTTTAATTTACAACTGTTTATGTAAGCTTATCTTTAAACAATAAACAGTATTTATTCCTTAATGTCGTTTTTTAAGGTGATATGTGTGTATAATTAACTTGAGTGATTTGAGCAAATTGCATAAAGTTGTCTTTAATATCAGCATCACTTTAGTTTGTTAAATAAACACAATGTGCAACTATGCACGGCTGGTCTTGAATATTCAGTTTATTTACAGTCGTGTGGTTTACCTTGACATTAAACGCGCATTTATTCTACAATAACAAAATTTCAAACCACAAGAGATATTTGATACTTGATGAAGTATTACAGTACTGTATTAAAATTGATTTTGCGAGGTATAAAATTGAATTTCCCGCTTGTAAATTAAGGGAGATGTTGATTTGCAATTGGAATGATTTAAAGTTTTAAATCAATAGATTTACAATATGTAACATCTTCTAAAACAAAATAAATCGCATTCCGATTCAGATGATCTGATTATCGTATGGAATGTTGTGTCCGGATGTGAAATGAATGCTCTATTTCTGTGGGTTTTTTGGAGTTCTGGATAGTGGATACGTTTATAGGAAGTACAGTTTTTCCTTAACTAAAATGGCAGTTCCGTGTTTACTAATCTTATGTCTGTGTTAATGACGTGAATACGTGAAAAAATATAAAACAGGAACCGCTTGCTAATACCAATGCGAAGAAAGTCTTTGGATGTACAGTACATCATTCTACAAGTATCGTAGAGAGGGTTAGTGCTTGTGATCACTGGTTTAGATCTGCCATTTAACTGAAGAAAATATGACCCCTGACACTGTTCCAATGTTATTTGTTTCCGCAAATGTGGGCTCTATATTCGAAGAAGTAAGTAAATAACAATTTTATAATGATGTTATAATTATTACTATTAACTGAGAAGGCGTCGAAAAGATGTAACCGCTCATAATCTCTTTTTTTTCTTCTGGTAATTTCCAATGGTCAAAGCCAGTGGAATGAGGCAACGACGTAATGCAATTATGTTGTAAAAATCTAAGACGATTTCAATAGTTAAAATTACTAATAATTACAACGTTGTGAAACTGTTTATGAAATCGAGTTTTGATTTCTTAATCTTGTGGTAATATAGTGATTATAATTTATAATTGTAAGGTTAGTTATGGTGTACTCAGTAATACAGATACATATCGCAAGGATGCGACTGTACATTCTCATCATGATTGATTATAATCGTAATTTTAAAATATCCGGTATCTTTACAAAGACCATATGATTTTACATTTAGCAAGTAATTTGCTTATGAACTAAACATCTGTTAGTAAGTTTTTTTCAGTACCACCGTCAAGTTTAGGTGTTTGTTGAAGAATGGAAATTTCAATTGTAACAATTAAATGTTACAGACAGCCAAAATATTTTTATGAAAGAAATGACATTTTTAGATACCGGGTATTGAAGAATACTTTTGAGTGTTGATATGAGTTTTGGTTCTTATTTTTAAGTTGTTTAAAAACCGAACACGTATTACTGTATATCAATTATTTTACTCTGCAGTTTGACGAGTCTAACTCAAGTGTACACTATTTAAGAACTGTCTTATATGTTAATATGGAAATAAATGATTATACAGTAATTAAACAAAATCGACTACAATATTATATTTTAAGTAGCTTATTTGCAGTGTAGAAATATCGATTGACTATATAAAAAAATATTTTGTGATTCAAAATAAATTGGCGATAAATGAATTATTACGCTATTAGAAAATTACGTAAAAAATATCGACCAGTTTCCGGTCTTTTATTTGATCTTCTTTGTAGTTGTCAATCCGATCACTTAACAATAAAAGCTTTTTTTGATCTTGATAGTAGACTAAGTCTTTTTATGTTTTTTTTTTTAATGTCACGTTCACTTAATTCACTTTGCTTTTCAGCCTAAACGAATGCTAGTCACATGGGTTACCGAATTTCTTAAGGTAAATAAAACCTTTCTTTTTAATTAAACTTAATTTCATTTCATTTTGTGGTAAATTGTACAGTATCTAAGTTGTTATTACGTATTTCTAGGTTGTCAAGAAGTTACAGCCTCGGTTTGTAGCTTTGCACTGTCAAGAATTTGGAGGAAAAAGTTACGAAGGAAGTATGAAATCAGTAGATGATTTTGTCAGGTAAGATTTTTTTTTTGTAAGACGAGCGAATAGAATAAATAGGTTTTTAATGGATTTTATAGACATTATAAAAACTGTTTTTTTATATACGCAAGTACAGTAGATAGAATCCCTTTAGGGGTTTTGTTTTATTACTGTTCTATCTACTGTAAGTGCTGAACACATCAAAAACTTTATAATCGTCATGACACGAAACGCTACCGTCTATGAAGCAATAAACTCTTTAGTCTATTCATTTAAGTTAAGCTAATTTCGATTTGAGGAGAGACAAAAACTATTGTTATTGATTTGAAGATTTATAACGTTGTCACCAATGCTTGATTTGAAATTTTAGTCATTTTAAAAGTGGTAGGTTCAGTCATATTAATAGTATTCCTGGTGTCAATATTTGATTGATAATAACTGCGATATAATGGTAACATATTTTTAAAATACGGTTGTTTATAATGTTTGGATAAGGCGGAGTATCGACTTTAATATAATTTTCAGTTTATACGACTGTTGTCGATAACACTGTCAAATACATACATGTAATATAGGGTAGAGTAATTAATACCTTATTTTATTGTACTGTGCTGGCATGACGGTTCATTATGTTGCATTGTATATGACATATAACTGACGTATATTACACATTTTTCTTGCGCGATTGTTCCAGTATAATAGCAACATTGCTAACCTTATTGCTGCTGTCACAGCAGTACGTAGCTAAAAGATCAATATTGTACATAATGAATTTTTTTGGAAGGTTGTGATAAAATTTCGTTGCCAACATTGTTGAGCTTTCATTAACTTTTTTCATTGTTATTTTGGACGGAAGATTTTTAGTTGATCGATCGAATGTGTTGAAATGCTGTACTGCTTAATTTCATTTTTTAAAATCAATTACTGTAGTAAATTTCATTTTTCAAGTAATGTAAAAAATTATGTTCTTTAGTATTATCTGTTTATGTACTGTACAAGTGCACACAATAGCGAAGTTTTATTCATAACCTAAAATCCTAAATCATTAACTCAAGGAAAACATTTTCGTGGTGATGCCCTGGTGTGCAATGTTATATTATTATAAATAAATCTAAATACCGTATTTTATTTGTAATGAAAAATAGCTTAAAAATCAGAATTTGAAATTCAGAAGAGGGCATTTGCCTTTCTTTGATTTGCGTGAATTAATTTATAATAAAAAGTTTTAAATCTTCAAAGATAACTATTGACATTTACGGTAATTTTTAATTTGTGTTTTTTAATTTTTGGTTTTTTTTTTATATTTAGATTACTGATGACAAGCAAAGAATTAATGCATTTTGACCGTGTTCGGGTCTTCCTAGATGGTGATTACACGATGAACGAAAGATTTACAGTAAGTAGGGTTTTTTCTTTTATTATTTTTTTTTGTGGAGAAAGATGCTATGTTTTGAAGCTTTACTTCACGTTTTGTAAGATGTAAAGTACTCTATGTCATCATCTGAGTGTCTTTGTGTGAAAGTTCTTTATTGATCGTTTTTCTTGCTGCATTGTAACTGTATAAAAAACAGTCAGTAAATTAGTAACGATTGGTTGCACAAGTCAGTTGCGGCCATTAGAAAGTTTTGTATTTATTCTTATATGGCTAATAAAAGCGAAATTATGACTTTGCGAAAATACAAGACTGCTAAAATCAATTCTCATTATAATAATACAGTTGGGAAATTACCTATTAAATTGCAATTGAACTACTTAAATTGATCGGTTTTGTTTATTTTAACAAGAAAACGGTATTTCTTGCACTTGTTTATATTAAAAATAGTAACATCCTATTTTTATATCTGCAAGGACGAACAACTGTGTACAGAAATATGAAGTTTTTGTTTTATTGATCTTCAACATTTGAAATTGTACTTTTTAAGAAAAATTTTTATTAATGTTTTATCAATGCATATTAATTTACTGTAGCAAGTCATTTAATTTTTTTTTTAAATGTTTTTACCAATTTGTTTTATTTGCTATCAGAAAAGCTGATGTGCATTTGAGTTTAATTGCATTTTCCGTTGCTAACGTAGATCTACTGTAGCCCTATGGGAATTTTTTATTGCTTTGCATTGCTTTTTAAGGAATTCGTGCGTGTCATTATAAACGTAAACGAGTTGCTATAATTTTCTTTTTATGAATTTCGTTTATGTTTAACCAGTAAATGATTATTATAAGTAATGCTTGGATTAGAATTTACAAACTGTATTATTGGATATAAACGTTTATATTATATTTTAGTAAAGAATTATAAAAAATAGAAAAACACTTTAGCAATTATTATAATAACAATTATATTTTTAGGCCTTAGGGAATTTGTATTTTGTGCATGAAACAGTAACAACTGCACATATATGGGATTTTAAAGGTAATTGGCAAAATTAGCATAACGATATATTTTTGACGAATATTAGTAATAAATATTTATGTTGAATGTTTTAGCAAAATCATTTATGCCGTGTGTGGGAAAAGATGTAAGCTTAAATTGAACTTAATTTCTGATTACAATACTTGAATAAAATTGAATTTTTATTCATTAGGTTCACTCAGGCAATATCGAGGAAGTTTCTATAAAAGAAAAAATGAAGTTTCCTCCCGAATTTTTTCCTGAAGTAAATTTTATTACTTTTGTTTTTAAAGAATATAATAAAATTCCTTCATTTTTTAAAAGTGTAAATGGTCCAGAAAAGGCTATTTACGTACACGGTGGAATATTGAAGGAAGTCAATTTGATCTGATTAACATTCACCTATTTCACGACGCATCTAATTTTTTGGCAATAGAATCGGTAAACAGTACACTATTTAAGTAATTTCTTTATTAAAACATTTAATTTTTTTTAGTTTCCCTCAGTTTATTCCAGCTACAGACATAGGGCGTTAAAATATATATTAGAAAGGTATTCACAAATATATTAATAAATTAACAGTAAAGTATATTTAGACAATTATTTTACATCTGCAGATTAAAAGACGAGAATGAACCTTTCATAGTGCCCTTTTATATTTTTGGAGATTTCAATTTTCGGTTAGATACTCAAGGAGTAGTCCAGGTTAGTTAATAATAATTTTTGGTTTGGTTAACAAATTTGATTTACTTTTACTTTGGCCAGATATAATTAACCGATTAACATGTGCTTTACGTTAGAGGCTAACACAAAAGAGTGTTCCACAGCAGTTTAAAAGTCCGAAAAATGGAGAAGTTAACAAAATTGTATACACGGAGCAATCTAATGAAAATAAGGTTTAATTTTTCAAATTGGTTCTAATTTTACTTAAATATTAATCGATTAATGCATTTCAGGTTATTCTAACATTGGGTAAAAAGGAGTTCGATCATCATGAATCACACGAAGACTTTTATAGAGACTGTGGCAAATGGGTAAGTTTGAATTTGCAATTAAAGTAATGTTTGATAATAAATTTCTATATGGTAATATTATATTAAGCAAAGTCAATTGAAATGGTTATTCGACTGTCTAATCTTATATTCGTTCTTATTGTAGCTGAAAGAATTTGACAAGGAATTAAACGCATTTGAAGATCAGCTTTTGGAATTTGATATCTCTTTTCCTCCCAGGTTAGTTATAAAACTCGATTATTGTTACTAAGTTAATGATAATGTTGCTACGATATAAATTGGCAATGTAATTAAGTTTTGTTGAATTTTTTTTTTATTTAGTTATCCTTTTTGTGAGGATATGGGCAGTGCTACGTCTTATATGAAAACTAGGTGCCCTTCTTGGTGCGATCGCATCTTATTTAATCAGGAAGCTAAATTTCTAGTCATAGAAGTACGATAAATGTTAACTTTATTGAGACTTTAAAGTATTATAATCATGTATTTTAAAATTTATATTGAAAGGAAACCTCAGATGACAATAGTTTTGAAGTCCAATATGACGTAATTGGAGGCGCCGTTTGTATGGGAGATCATAAGGTTAGCAAGTTTTTACAATTACTCTTACGCAACACATCGAATTTACTGACTGTACTCTTATATGACAGCCGGTCTTTCTTTCCTTCAAAATGAAACCTAACGCAGGTAAATGCTTATAACCGCACTTGCATTCAAACTGTTTGGATTTCGATTCGATACGCATGACATTATTTTTTTGGCATCTGTGAAGCTTCATGTAGACAGCACCATATCTTAAAATCACATTCACTGTGGTACAGTTGTCCTGTTATCCTATCTTTATCTGCGAGTATTTATATATGCAGACTTTTTTGAAATGAGTGGTGGATGAGTCGGAAGGGTTTGCCAGTTTTAAATATTATGCTTATTTAGCATGGTCACAATTGTGTGCCTGTGGAAATTAATTGACTGCATGATTTCCAGATCATAAGTGTAATGGTGGTTTATTCCAACTACATTATTCAAACTACTTACGCTCACAATTCCACCATATAATGATTACTAACCGTTTTATTTCTTGTTGTAATGTACAAGGTTTTTTTTTATTTTCTGATGCCTGCACTGTGGCTTGAAGTTTGCGTGGGAATGCATACTTGCATGTTAAAAGGGATGCGATGCATATGGGTTTCGTAACCCTCTGTCAGCCGCCAAGGTGTGATGTTAATGAACCCTCATTAATTAGCACTCAAGTCTGCACTGCCCATCTCCACAACAGCAAAGTCTGAACCAGTAAATAACATCAATGGCAGTCAGTGGTCTGGTCGCAGTCCAACTAGTCCTGATTCCACAGTCACACGTTATATTCACGTTCGACACCCTGGGTCACCTGTCCGAATATTTCGCGAGACCACAGTGTGAACTACTATGACTTTTTATTTTCGTATTACAAATCACTGAATGAGCAAATTGCCATATTGCTTGAATAGAAAATTACTCTATGATGTGTGCCAAAAAGGGAAGATGCTGTGTTTTTTGTGGAGAACCAGTTTTAAAACTTTTAAAGCTATACATATTTCGATTGCATCTACCATGCGTATAGCTGTTTGTCCATTTTATAATATTAATTAATTAGCACTAACTTTTAATATGAATTCAATACCATTACACCAAGGAGGTAGACAAGACTACAACTTACTTCCTTTATTACATTAACAATTAATATTGAATTCGATATTACCAAGATATAATCTCTTGAGATCTCATCCGCATACAACCTATGTATTTGCTATTGAGCTTTCCAGTGTAATTTGTACAACAATGAAATACTTGAGCGGTCACATTTAAGTTGGATAATGACTTAAAGCCAGTTAAAATGACAAACTACAGTATTTCTTAATTCATTGTTTTGGTATCCTTCACGGGTATTTTTTTTTTCACCAAAGACTAAAATCTAAGACATTTTTTAATACAATAGTTTCTTTGTGGATCAAAACAGTTTCTGGTGCAAATATAAGTCGTTTTGTACATTTTTAATTGTTGATAGATCAGTTATTCAGGTTATTCATTAGTATATTATCCTTTTATTTGAAAGTTAACATTAATCATTATCAGAATTCCAGTCGTATTATTATTGTCTAAAAATGAAGAGATTGATGTGTGAGCACCATTCCACTGTCAATTTACATAACATCACATTAGTTGAGTGTTCTTGGTCCAACATTTACATTTAATCTTGCATTTATATGTCATTCGTTTTTCATTAGGACATTAGATTTTATTCTCTATGTTGTGTGATAAATGATATGTGTAATCCCCAAACATCAAATGCTTGCATGCAGTAATGAAAAGTATAGCTTGACATAATATATATTTATAATATTTATCTGTTGTCATTTGTTTTATAGTTGTAGATAAATTTATGGTCCATGTTTATGAATATATTCAGTCACTTTTATTTATACAGTACTTTATTTCGAATGAAAATAACTTTTATATCGTGATTAGAAAGTGTACGCTGGTCGTTCGTTATACACACCAATACAATACTTCATTTACTTTAAATTGATTAATACAGAATACAGATACTGTTATTCTAGTTCAGTATAATAATATTAAAGCTATTAATGTCGCGTGATAGTCTACATAAAATGGTCAAGTACGTAGTTGTATACTCAAATTGTGATTAAATGTCATTCATTCAACGTAACGGTCTGTTATTAGATAATCGCATTGCATGATGACATCGGCTAAAATGGCACCTTCTCTACCATTTTTAATTTCCTCGGTTTTATCAACTTCTCGTAATTTTTCGACAATGCTGAATTCGCCGAAGAGTGATCGAACTTCATTATCTGGAACACTACGAGGGGTAATAAAAGGTGTAGATGTTTCGCCGTCACCATAGTCAACAGTTTGAAGAAGATAACGGAATCCAGGTTTTAGAAAGGATTTTATGAGATTTACATATTTAATTCTTTCATCTTTGTAAATGGCTACTAGAGAACCTCGGTCCCAAACTGCATCTACTTTTCCGACTATGCTCGCGTCAAATCCAAATAAATCTCCTTGAAATATTTGAATTCGTTTATCTGTACTTTGGTATAAAACACCATTTGGAACATCAGTTTTTGTGTAATTTAATTTTTGCTCTTCAAAGAAAGTTGTAATAGCCAACTCAGATAGTTCGATACCGATAATGGAATGTCCATTTTGATAGAGCCATGCCATATCCAATGATTTTCCACAAAGAGGTACCAGAAATGTCAGATGATCCCTACCTAAGGTTACTTTATCCATGTAAGTGACAAGCGTTTCATTTGTCGCCAATTTATGAAATTTTATTTCTTGTTTGTCCCATCTACGCGTCCATGTATTTAAACGTTCTTCTTTTGAAATCGTTGTCATTTTGATTCACAATGATGTTTATCTGTAAATGCCAATTAAAATAAATTAGTTACTGCTACATCATAAACTGGAGCAGTGGAAAAACAATTATTACTTACGTTTATGTTAATGAATTATAATATAAAGGGTACCATATATAGTGTACCATAAATTAACTCAAACGTGATCTACTTTGAGATAGAATTAAAAGAAATGTAAAGTATCAACTTTATCAAGTGGTTCTTAATTGCATTTCAAGGTTATTTGAAAAGAGTCAGCTGCCTGCCACATGCTCCCAGAAAGTTATCCCCGAACTCCCGCCTTCAGAAAACCGCTGAACGGTAGTTCCGCTTCCTTGTTGTGACCTTCCGTTCCAAGCTGCCAGCTGCATACTTTCTAGACAGCAACGTCAATCGTAGAAATGAAACAAACTTTTGTTATTAATTGCGTATTCAAGTTACTCGTTTATATAGTAATTTCATCATGTTTATTATGCAGTGCACAAGTATCAAATGGAAATTCCGAGAACGTTGTAGACGGTGTATTAAAATCCATAGATAAATTGTTAAAATATTGTAGAGATAACTATCAAGATGCCACGCTTGACACTGTTTTTGGTCTTCGCGTAATTCAAGGTACAGTAGTTAATTCACATCTAAAGCTAGTTAATATTGTATTTAGAAAATAAAGTTACAATAAATAAGTTTTGGGATATAAAATACGTTTATTTCTTTATCAAGTAATTTATTTTACTGAATGTTATCTATTGTAATTAGGGCAATGTCAGCGCTTAATTGAAGAATATGAAGCAGGTCGACTCGAAATGTCATTGTCCGGGCCAGCTGCTATTAATACAACCATTATGGAAATCAAAAGAATTGCAAAGGAAGCTGGAATCTATGCAAATATGGCTGTTCCTCATTTACGTGAACGTGATCCAGATTATTTTAATTTGATGTCAAAATTGACTATAAGTCCGTGGAAATTATTTTCTCCTCATCGAATAGTTGATTTGTCAACCAAATGGAAGATTTCTGGAAAAGGATCCAAAGGTAGAGATAGATTTTAATGTAGAATAGATTGTTAGTGCAATATTTTGTATTTAGGATTTACTGAAAGTGAAAGTGATGCTTGTATTGGAGAACTTTTGGGATCTGTATCTACTGTTGAGCGCTGTCAGCTAACGAAAGGATGCCTTCAACGAATGCTAGGACTTGGACAGTCCGGGCGTCAATTACAGCGGCAAATATTTTACACGATTCTGTCTCAGATGGTCTGAAATCTACTTACGTTTAATAAGTAACTTTTATTTAGAAATTATTTTTTTATATATATTCAGGTTAGATGTGAACGTTACTTAAACGAATATTTGAGCTCTTTGACAAAGTTTAAAAATGTAGATGAGTTGCAGCACGAATTATGTAGTAACGCTTATTTTGAGCTTTTTGACTCTACGTCATTGACGATGAACGATGCTGATTTATTTGCTGAAACTCGTAAGTTACATAAAAAAGATGTTTCTGAAAGTGGAATTGATGGAATGTCGTATTTTGTAGAATTCTATTGTCCAAGCATCGGGTACTTCCAGTTTTTAAAGAGTGAATGGCTAAATGCAATGATTTCCTGGCAATCATCTAAAGGCTGTTTTCCTTCGTCAAATGAAATTAAAAATATTGCTCATGTACTTCCTATTACAACTTCAGAAAAGGTAAATAGTCAAACCTTTACGACTTCTAATCAAAAGAATTACCACGCAGATGTAAACGAATCTTTAAAGCTCCAACGAAGTCCATATTTAGTAAACGATCGCAAAGATCATCCTTACGCTGAAGCTGGATCTTATTCATATGACATTAATGAACATCCAAATCACAATTCAGTAAAATCGGCTGCGAAATATAGTCATGTTCAAGGCTATTTAGAACCAATGCCTGATTTGGGAAATGCTCTTGTTAAAACAACAAATCAGTTACAAGTTGGAAATTTTGCACATTATACAAAAGATAATGATCTACAAAATTTTCAGCATGGCAACGTTATCCATTATCCATCAGTGGTTGAAGGGAAATATTTGAAAAATTATCAATTTGTACCTGTTGCACAAGATCGATATCATTTAGGAGTTCAAAGAAAGCTAAGGTCTACTGAATCTCAGATTAGTGTAAAAAGTGATGGTTGGTTAATACATGATAAAATGAACAATGGTAAGTTATAAAGTTATACTTTTTTTGTAAAGAATTAATACCATTTATTTTTCTGAAGGTTGTCGATCCCATTTAACATCAGTTACTGCGACAGCCTTAACAATGTATCTTCGCTATTTAGTAGATGTTGGCCCGTCTGAATTTTTTCAAATGCGCTTAGATTTATTTAAGATGTCGAAAAGCCAATCTACTACGTCTTCTCAGGATGAAAAAAACGAGAATAATAACTCTCCATCTAAAACAGTATTGGTTACATCATTACCGCCCTCTAGAAGCGATCAAGGTGGTGTCAACGCTTACCACGATCGATTAATGTCTAATGATCAGAAACCAATTTCCGTTAATCTTGATCACATGAATGGAGAAGCTAGAAAATATATGGGAATTTATCAGCGTCATTGGGTTCCTCAATATAGCTCAGGATCTAATGTTGGTCACCAAATGCAAAACGAACATGGAAACAATCCAGCTATTATTGATTACGTAAATAAATCAAATAAAGTAAAGAATCTGCCTGATTGGACCGTAGGTTATCGTACTACTACTACTGCTAAAAACACATTTGACATGCAACTTGTAACAAATCGTGCAACTACGGTATCTTTAATGAAAACATTTCTAAAAAGCTCAGTTATTGTTACGCCTGCTCGTACTGAATTGCCTGAAAGTGACGATCAGATAAACGACGTTCAAATAATTGACATTCAACCAGATTGGATTCAGCGAGATTTAGGGCGATGTTTTATTGCTATAATATTTGTATCTGTGATCTGTCTGGTAGTATTACTCCGGTATTTTTGTCACCGTAAAAGTATTTGCAAAGGTCGAGGCCGAAAGAACTTGATTTAGAGTTTAAAAGGCAGAAAATCTTAATATATTTGACTATTTTTATAAAGATATTTTATATGCGATATTTTATGCAAGAAACTATAATTTATATGTTAGATAAACTTAGCGGTTGTGTTAAAATGACTTTCGATTTCCTTAAAAAAGCATGAAAACTAAGAGAAGGATGAAAATATATCAAACGAGAGTTTGGATTATAAACAATTATTAGGGCCGACAATTTATTTGAATGCTTCATTAATCAAAATCGTTATTTTGTTTGTTATACAGTACAGTATTTGCATAATCAAACTTTTTTAAAATTCTCAAGTAATCTACTTAAACGTTTGTTTGTAAATATTTAATCAGTTTACTGCATAGTTTTTAAGGGTTTTTTTTATAACTTTGTTTATTTTTTTTAATTTGAGATATTTTTAGAAATAAATTTTGATTTTTAAATTTGCCTCTTCGCTGCAACGAGTACGTATTATTCATGTTTTTCGGGCAGCCCATTGCTGAATTTCTTTCGCGCAAGGGAGGTTGCGAAGTAAACTGTTGCCCTGATCGTAAAAAACGCCACTCCCACCAGCCTAGTTCAAAAGCGCGGGTGAACGCGTCAGGGGATCCCACAGTTGTGTGTCACGAACTTTTAAATGGGCTTTTTTTTAGTGCAAAATAATTGAGTTCGATGGCGATGTGGATATTGGATTTTGACTTCAACCGAGTTTGGACTTTGGGTTCCTGATAATTTATGTAAGAAGAGATTTAATAGCTGGTAAGTGATGAAAGAAATTTGTTAGCTTTCAATAGTCAGAGAAAAACCTGTTGACGAGGGATATGAATATAACTGCGCGACAACAATGTCAGTTTTTAGATCTCATTTCGCATCTACAAGTGGTCACGTCTATCTTATAATAATATTATGCAGTATTATTATTTTATTATCAGCTTAAAATAGTTACTTCGTTTAAAATGTGAATAATGTAACAACTGACTATTTGTATAGTGTGCATCCTCATCGTGAAAATAAAACTTCGTGTTTTATAATAATGTTGCATGTGGTAATAATTGCATGGGATGTGTGTTGGCGGTTTATTGGGTTGCATCAAAATCCACTGCATGCATTCCTCAGCATTTAACCGACTATTGTTGCTTTTATTTGAATTATTTTTTCGAATATTTTAAGGTAGCATCCTGTTAATTTAATCCAATAAAGTTCATAAAAAAAAGTTGCAATCATCACGTCAATCCTTATCTTCATTTCATTTAACTCTGTAAAGTGTACACACAGTAGTGGACTACTGAACGAAATTAATCAAGGTGAATAAAATAAGTTTAGTCCATATGATTTTTATCACAGTGTGGTAAAATAAGCTTTTGATAAATCCAGATTGAAATGTCAGCGTAAACTTTGGCGCAACAGTTGCTTTACTAAATATTGGCATTGATTATCAAAGTATTTGACATCATGACTTTATAAATAGAGATTTCGCTAATTTTATTTGTGTATTTGCTTCCACTAAAATACATTAAACTTATAGTAGTACTATTTGAAGTTTATGTGCGGTCATGTTTGTTATGAACATTGTATTGCGAGGTGAGATGGGTGTTGTTTTGTACAAGTTGTTTTTAATGCCGTGGGTAACATTTTATATAGAAATAAGTCAAAATGGAAGGGATCAATGTGGTTTTTAAAAGAAATGTTTTGATTAGCTACCAAATTTAGAATTTGTTACTAAACTTTCTCAGTATCCTTAAATGAATGATGGCAAACAACTGTATTTCTGAAACACTGTCGTAGGTTTTACAGTCACTTAATAAGCTTATTAAAACTAAATTATTACATGGTCTCGTTAATATATACAGCATATAATATACCGGTAGTGTGAATAGTTCATCTTTTAGGTTTGTGGTTTTGCGATCGTTTAAAGGTCATCGAACACAAAAGAAATTGTTTAAAGTAAATCTAATGTGCAGAATAAGCCATGTATGTTATACAGTACAATACCTTGATTATGTTCATTTGAAACATTTTCACGATTATCAGGAAATCGTAATTATATATTTTAAAAGAATGTAAGCGTCGAATTAGTACGGTATTCTTAAGTCATTAAGAGAGACTATGATGAATAACTTAATACAGGCGACAAAACTATGATGATGCATTGATGATAAGAGTTTTGTTAAAGTTGACTAAACTCATTGTACGGTAGCAAAGTTTCCATTGTACTGTATTAATCTTGCAGTAGTTGACAAAATATTTCCAATGTAAATTTTTATGTTCCGTTGTTTCTACTTGCTGTGAAATTTTAAACAATGAATTTTTACTGGTAAATTATGTACAAACTAATACTTCTACTTACATACACGTTTTATGAGGTTTTTTACTTGACGTCAAGCGTTCAACGAAAAGTATCCACCCAAATGATGTTTTCAGGAAATGATGTTGCATGAGTTGGTGATGTAATCGGCATTAGTATATTGCATGCAAAACAAATTGAAAATGTGGATCATTCAGTGCATATTCATCTATTATTGTTTCCGTTGATAACTTTAACCATTGAATTACATTATTTCAACTACAGTAATTTTCGAAAACTTGTTAAACTGGTCGTTTTAATCAACTTTACATTCCTGAAAGGAATTGATTTTGTTTATTCTTAGAAACAGGGGTGATAAAGAGCGGTTACTTTAAGATGGTTAATATTAAAATCAAGCGATTAATAAACTGCTTTCTTTGCAAATTCTTACGATTAATTTAACTATGAAAATTTACTTTCTGCAAAAATATAAAACAAAAAAATTAGATTCAATTTTGGTTTGCAATAGGCTAAGATCGGCGTCTATGTATAAAATATTTCGTAAAAGTTATGTAGGCTAATTGATATTTTAACTTAAGAAAGTTAAAATGTTAATAACCATAAATTTATGTTTTCAACAGAACAGGATTTTTACAGTGTTTTTAGAGTTAATAACGTTGTATTTCATTGGTTAACGACTTTGTGGCACCACGGCGACAATAAGGAAAGAAGAGCTTTTGACAATACATAACTTTCATATAAAACTTTATTATAGGGGTCATAGTAATATAGTCAAATTGAAATGTTCATAATAATGATTTATATGGTACATGTTGCATCCTTGAATAATTTAAATTTATACTAAATTTTATTAACTAAATTTAGTAGGTTACTTTATACCATGTATTACAGCCACTAATTCAGCATTTATGAATGTGTACTGCCCTGTGAAAAATTGTGATTTATTTTGCTACATTTTAATAATTGCACTGCATAGAACGTTTAACCTATTAAAATGTTTACACGGCCATATCCTTATGTTTTTCATTTTGTTGTTTAGAATATCTTATGTATAGTGCAAAAATAAAATACTAAATGTTCAGTGACCTTATATTAAAATTATTGTTCTTGAAAACAACCATTTTGCAATTACATTGCCATGGAAAGTCTTTCGTAACTGTTACCAGTGTGGCAGTGTCTGCTAAAATTTATGATACGTATTACGTGAGCAGAATTATTAATTTTTTTAACTGCCGTGAATTGAAAAAACGTGGAAAAAGATTGCTGAAATTTGTTAGACGTAGGTTTCTTTGAAACCAGTTTTCTTGTTAATGTTTTACCCCAGACAGCGCAACATCAGCTTATGGCATCTTAAGAGAAATAAACATTAAACAACGCTGAATGTGACCCGTTTAAGGGAAGTTGTGGGTTGTACCTGTTCCAAGGGGTTGATTCACTCCTTCGGTTGGCTTTCTTACTCCATGAGAGTTATCAGTATTTTATGCACTTGCGAGATTGCCCTTTGCGCCATTCTTACACTGCACAATGTGCATTTTTTATGGATGGTATTGGTCTTTGTTGCATTGGAATGCCCGAGACTTATAGCTAAATAATAAAGGAAAAAATGCCTTTGGACAGAGGGGGTAAAGGAAAAGTCAAAAGTAAAGAGCAAAGTCGTGGGGTTGTATGACAGGCATCAGTGATACCAAGACTTATAATAAGGCTTGGTGATACTGATATAGTGTTACCCGGTACTGTTCTTGTGCATTATGGTGTCTTAGCAGGTGTGAATGGCCTCTGACACTGATTTTTTTTATGGGATTTTGAATTCCGAGACGCATCTTTACACTCTTCAAATAAGTTTTTAAAACTTCAAATGCGATTCTTTGGTAGGGATATTTTGATCTGGAACATTATCATGCTTATTAATGGTTTTTGAGAATTTGAAGGATTTGTTAAACACATACGGTTACATGGTTATTATATAATGTACCGAGTAAAGTAAAAGGGCTTCTGTAACTCAAATGTCAATCCAGATAAGCTAAGCATTTTGATAAATGGTTTATTATGTGAATATTGTATCAATAACTTTAATTAGTTAAACTTATTAATATCATCGTAACTTACAATACTGTATTATTATCTGTTTTACATCATCATTAGCGACAGTATTAAGTATATTTCAATTTGTTTTCGCTACTCTGTTTTTACCAATATAAGTAAACAAAAATGCATTATTTTATAAAGCTGATTTAATAAACAGACGTGAATTATTAGCTTTGCATTAATTTGACTTGATAACGCATTGTTGCGAAACCAGTCGTTCGCTATTTAGTCATACAGTATACTGTACGATACTATATTTGCATTGCTATTGACATTAGCGATAACTAGAGAAGTAAATAATAAAACTAACCATTTAGTGGCAGGTCTTTTAGGAATGGTAATTACAGTTTATACGATTTTAGCACACTAGCAAATAAATAAAGTTAATGTCGTATTGTAAACTTAGTTGTCAGCGTTTTCTAAATGAATCGCGTCGTTGACATAGGAAGTACAGTTTGAACAAGAGATTTGTCATGCTGGTATTAGTTTGACTTTTTAATTTATTTTAGTTTAAAAACAAAGCGATAGAATCTAGGAAGCAAGTATCAAAATTCCTAACTATTAAAAAAATTCTAGAAATTATTTGATGCTTATGAGGAACAACGAATTTGTATTATTTAGCAGTGATTTTTTTGCAAAATTGTTATCAAATGATTTTCGTCAAAAACTAACTTAAAATTACGGTACTTATCTGAGAGAATATCAGGTTTGACTGGATTCCGCAGTAAATGACTTAAAAAAAAACTTAAATAAACTTTGTTAAAAATATTGTTCAATATAAGGAATAGTAATAAAGAAACAAAATATAATTATTGTATTTACCAAATTTTAAAATGCTTGCAACACGCCAATCCTGTAGCAAAGTACTTCTAAATTAAACTTAAAAATAATTTTGCTTGTAACTTTATGAGACTTTAATAAGTTTATAACAATTTCATTAGCTATGGTCATAAATAAGCGGAAAAGCTAAATTGACGGTCGATCGTTGAAAGTTGTTTTCTGAATAAGAATTCAACTAAAGCAGTTATTGTAGGCATCATAACACATTCATTCCTTCGTTTATTTCTAGTCACTTATAAAAATATGACCGATATTTATATGACAGTAGTTTGATTAATGCTTTTTTAACAATTTTGTATTTGTTACACTTCAAAATGTTTTGCAACAATAATTAACGCACTGTAATTACTTTTGTTAATGCCTGAATGCGTATCACTGCGTTTAAAAATAATTGATTGTGCTTTTTTGACGGTTAAAAAGTTGACTGATATTCTGAGTACAGTACTGTAGTTTGCAGGGTATAACTTTAACCTATGAGGTTTTTAAACCTTGGACTATATATCGTTGTTTTGACCTGATGAAACTTCTGTATCATTTAGCTTGTGATCCCAAGGAGGCTGTAGCCTCATCACTAGATGAGGCTACAGACTCAACCAAATGAAGGGGAGTCACATTAATGTAGACAGATTGTTGACAGCTGAATGATACTCTTTTTAATTTATCAATTATTAATAAGTTAACTATTAGAACTGGGTCACTAATTTAATCATAGCTTTTTTTTTCTTTATCAAAACATTTTTCTGAAGAAACTTGAGTTTAAATTTTCTTTTTACTTTTACGTCAAATGATGTGGAAGTAGTGTTAAATTTGGAGTGTTTATGACTAAACTATCATGTGCATGGACTTAACTAATACTGATTTGGAGATGATGCAAAAGTGAACAGATTGTTAAAGGATTTTAAAGTCATGCAGTCAATATACGGAGACTAGCCTCTTTCGACATTGATTTCTACAACGTATTTTTGTCAAAATGAGTTTTACTGCCACCACCGATTTTCAATGGGTTATTATTTTTTTTCTCAAAATACCGTTAATTGCTTTAAATTATAATAACATATCCTGCATTAATTAATGACAAATAAATTTACATGATAATAATATCTATTGATTTTATACAGACATTGATCCTGTAAGTTGTAAGCCGGTATATGCTTCGGTAGCAATCTGAAAAGATACAGTATGACCAGGCTGAATAGTCGCAACACTACAATGCTTACTCATTGTCATTCATGCATTTTTTTCTAACTTATTGTTGCTGGGAAATGAACTTTTGATGACACGATTAACTGACTGGATGATGTCTTGTTTTAATTAAGTTTGGTAAATTAATACATATAAACGTTTAACGTACTTGATAAGTATGCTGTCACTCTTAGCTTAACTCATATAAAGTTAGATTATCGTTTTATGGGTCTTTTCTCAACTGATTGTGCTTCATATACCACAAGCGCCGCTTTAATATTAGTTTGCTGCAAATAAGAGAGCTTTTTGTTTGCTTAAAGTTTAACTAAAATTCTATGTTACATTATATTACTGCATTGACAAAGTTTAAACTTGCCGTGTGTATAATATACAGTATAATAACTTAGCCATTGTAAAGTCTAGAAAAGTGGAATGTGACATCATGTTGAGTTGGCTGAATAACTGCTCTATTGTCGTATTTTATTCGTTTAAATAACACAAACATTTTTATTTTTTTATTTTGTTTACTTGTCACTTCATTGAACTCATATGGTAATTTAAATTCTTTGAAAATACTGGATTTAGGGCTTAGTTGATTCTGTTTAATGTTTTCTTTTAAAGGGCAGAGTTTCTTTTGTTATCTACTTTGGTGGCCCTTTGCAGTTTGTCCCATGTTAAAGTGATAGTTGTCATTAACAATACTTTATAAAGTTGTGTATGACACAGCACATGTGGTCAAACTGAAGCTAAGTAACATATGAAAACAATTTGTTTAATTTTTGTTAGTATTTAATATCAGTGGACCATGGCTACTAATAAACAGGTTGAGTATTTTTTTTGGATATTTAGATGTTAATTAAACTTTTATGGGATTTTTTAATTCAATTTTTGGTGCTAATTATCAAAGCTATCATTTTATTGTACAGTATCAGCAACTTATAATATTAAACGTAGCAACAATGCGATATTAATTTTGACAACCTTCAGTCAACTAAAATCAAGGTGATATCATTTGAATCTACTTGTGTTTGTTAAGTCCGAGTAAGTTAGTATAACTTAGTTCTTCCTTGCCCTGCGTTTTGAAGACATGTTATGTGCTAAGTTATAAGAGCTACAGGAGTTGATAATACGGCACAATACTTGTTTTCTAAAGTTTTGAAAAATGATTAAAAACGGAAATTTAGACATTGTACTGTACATTCGGATGAATCATTCAAATTTACTTGCATAATATTTCGTCATTGTGATTTTAACATTAAGTTTGCTATTGTGAATTATAACACTGAATTTGTCTTTTCTTTTATTTCTTAGCTGCCGATTGACTGCCATCACTATCACATGAGTCCAAATATAGTAAACATGGATAAGGAACCGCAAGAGCACGAAATGTGCTTGCAAGAGGATGGTGACCGCGATAGACCAAAACCAAAAGTTAGACCAGTGGAGACAGTATTAGATAGATTATATCGTATGGGATTTACGCGGAGAGCCCTCCTCATAATAGCAGTGCTGGCGGTTTTGGTGCTAATTTTTTTTATAACTCTTGTCGTATTAGCCGCTCGAACCTGTTGTGCTGAACCGGATTCAAAGCGGCCAAAGTGCCTAGAACCTGACTGTTACCGCACAACTGCAAGATTAATACAGCAAATAGACCAAAACGTAGAACCATGTACAAACTTTTACGAGTTTGCATGTGGTGGATGGTTACGTGATAATCCAATTCCCAAACGATATGGGGAAGTGGGAGTAAATGTAAATTTAATGCGCGATTATCTTCAGAAATCAAGAGTGACTGTGGAAACTTTGCCTTATGCCGATTTTGGAACATTTCAATGGAAAATGAAAGCTTTCTACAGTTCATGTATGGATGTGGATGCGATAGAAAACGCTGGTGACTCGTTTCTGAGACGCCAAATCGACCTGCTAAAAGGATGGAAACCAATGAAAAATTGGGTGAAGCCCAAGTGGGCTTGGCCAAATGTATTGAGAGATTTACATGTCGAATATGGAGTTACACCATTCTTTTCTGTATCTGTTCGCCCAGATGATATTAATCCATATCAGAACATTATTCAGGTAACCATTATTTGTTACTTTTTACCTATTTATACAGTATGTCAGCAAGTACTTGCAAATATCGTCAACATGTTTGTACAATCAATGACTGTAAATGCATTACTGTACAAAGTTATAAACTATAAATTATGGGTTTGTTGGTTTACATTAACATAGCACTTATAATTTTATTTAATAGAGCTGAATTAGTGTTACACAACTTAGTCAATTTATTTAAAACATGGATGTCAAACATTTGACCCAAAATGACTTTTTTTGCATCTCGACCAACAAACTTTAAATTAGAGGCTAATTATTTGATAATGTATGCAAAATATGATCTTTTGAAATGATGAACTGCAAAAAAGTACTCTTTCTCCTAGATTCTTTAACTATTAACCCCATAAATATTTTTTCCGGCTCATATAAATTTAATATTCGTTATTGACTTGTTTTGCGGTCCATGTTGGTTTGAGTTTGACAAGTCTGATTTAGAAGAACTGCTAGATTGATTTTAAATGTTAGTATAATGATGTCCCAGTTCTTGTTACTGATCTAGCGTGCAATTATTTGAAAATAAATTTTTACAAGTATGTGATGTGCACTAGCTGTACTGTAAAATTTTCAATATGTGAATGAAATGAAAGTTAGAATAAATATTATTACACATTTATGCAATTATAATTTAAAAGTGCTGAGATTATATGAAGTATTCAACGCATGTTGGAAACTGGTGTTAATTTTTAATATTCTAAGGTTGCCTGCACCTATCTTATTATTTTTCGTGATGACAATGAGTAAAAAAGGAAAGAGTTTAGAACTTAGACAATAAATCTTGTATAGTTTTTGCGCTATCTTACATGTTCATTATATTTTCTAACTTGTAATTTTGATGAAGTGAACATTTTAAACGCTACTAGTGTAATATTTTTAAAGTTATGTAATACTTTTATTAACTAATTCGATTAAGTTCAGGAAGCAAATGCGCGGATGTAATTACAAAATTGTTTCACGGTCACCACTGTTTTTAAAATGAGATAAAATATTGTGATGCTCTTATTTGGATCGTAAACCCAAATATAAAACTTGTTTTATAATCGAATTGAAACTAATGAAATTATTATTCTGCGTTGTTTAAAACTTTAAGCGTTTAACGCATTTATTTCCAAGAAAACGGTTACCGGTAACAATTAGATACACAACATCAAGAACTAATTATCTTCGATAAACTAATTAGTTTTTTTAAATACAACAATTAGTATGTTGTAAAAAATTTTATTGATGCTGAATGTTAATTCGATATAATTCAGTGGTTTATTTCAATGAATGTATTATAAAATACTGTAATGTTAGTTTATTAGAACTTCCTTAATAATGGTGTTATTTATTATTTGACAGTTAAGTCATAGACTGTTTACTAGACTAAATCGTTATTGTACTGTTTTTAAACTCATTACGATACTTGTAGTGATATTTATTATTACAGTATTAGATTTATTTTAATATATTGGGTGATCATAGCTTAAGATGTGTTTTCACATATACTGACAATAATAAGACTAACTTATGCTGAAAAAACGAGAAAAATATCGATGACAAGCCATACAATTTATTCCCGTTTATTTATTGCCATTATATCTTGTACAAGTACATTTGATAATATACTGTGTGTGAACACTTCAACGCAATACTTATATATTATGGTCACTTTGTAGTCATTTTATGTTGATTAATATTATAGTTTAGGTAGCTTAACCAACACTAAACTACAATGTATCGAATGCTAAAGTTTTCCAAAATTTATATAAAATAATTATTTTTTTTGTTTGATGCTCAAACTAAGCTTATACTGTATCTTTGAAGCGAGCTGGTAGTGGTTCATTCGGAATTTGATTATTTTTTTTTCATAAATTATATTCGCAATGTTCACGAAATCTGGTATTATTCGGTTTGTCCGATTGTTCTTTATTATGTACCTGGGTATAAAATATATTTTAGTTTTAAATATTAACACAATAACTGTAATTCATTTTTTAATACATTTTAACATTCAGTACAGTAGCTCTGACACCCAATTTTAGTCATTTAAACAAGAAACAAGAAAATGTTAGAAACTGCAATTTTTTGGAGTAAATTGTAGTCGAATGGTTTAATTAAATTTGTGTGGAAATTTTTTTGTGAAGTTAATACTGTACCGGTATGACATACTGTATACAATATGCCACCAGTTTGACTGGCGTATTTTATTGTAGATTAGTAATGGGCACTTTGCCACAATTAATAAATCATGGACAACAAGCTTAAAACACTTAATTTGTTATGTTTTCAAAATTAAAAACATGCGTGCTCTTATTGACGTATACGGTATAACTTACATTGGTTTTCAGGTTTTGAATATATTTGCAGTATCCAGAATAATCGTAAACTTAACTTTATTTTATCTATTTTTCAGATATCGCCATCCGGACTTGGATTGCCGCATTGGTCTTATTACTACCGGCCGGATAATGAAGTAAGTACTGCTGTCTAGAAACAATGTATTATTGCTTTTATTTACGAAAATAATGTTATAAAGGTTGTTCAAGCTTATAAAAGATTGATGAAAGATCTCGCTCAACTTCTCGATGTTTCAGTTAGTGAGGCAAATTACTTTGAAACTGATATATTTGCTTTTGAAAAAAGGATTGCTGAGGTAGGTTATCATCGTTTTTTTAATTTTAAAAGCGAGTACATTATTGTTGTTTTATGTGGAGTTTTTTTTATCTAGAGTTTGAAATCTGAAGCTGAATTTGGTGCATCAAAAGAAAAACAAAAAATTACTATTGATGAACTTCGACAAATTTCGCCAAGAGTATACCATATTTTTTTTTTTATAAAATGCAATTTAAATTTAAAATTATTTTAATTTCTAGATCGCATGGGTTGATTTATTAAAATCTTTGCTTCCAAAGGCGTATATAAATGAAAACACATTTGTTTATCTGGACTCCAGAAATTATGTTTCGTTTTTATCTAACCTATTATCAACAACTGATGACGGGTAAGATATGAATATATCGCCATTAAATTTTAAAAGATTTTTTATTGTGAACTTGTATGTAATGTAACTAATTTTAATTTGGGATATTACTCGAGCTGATTAGTACTTTAAAAAAATCTTATTGTTTTAGAGCTTTAAATTCTTATTTAATTTGGACTCTGGTTTTCAATTATGCTCCCTATCTTCCTAAGAGATTTAGAGAGAATGTTGATGCTTATCGTCTTGTTTATTCAGGTAGTTGTGTTATCTTTGTTTGCTTTATTATGATTATTAATAGTTGAGTCATTTAGATGCAACGGAACCACGTCCAAGGTGGGAATTTTGTATTGAAGCTACTGACCGGTTATTTGGTGCTGCACTAACATCTTACTATGTGAAAAACTACATTTCAGAAGATACCATCAACAATGTATGTTGAATTTTGGTTATTTAAATACTTAAAGTAAAGTTTTTTAATTAAATTTAGGCCGATACGATATTTCGTCAAGTCAAATCGACTTTTGCAAAAACATTAAATCGAATGGATTGGCTTGGACCAACTGCTGATATAGTCTCTGCTAAGGTAGTAAAGCGTTTTAATTTTAGAATTTTTCTTGTTAATTTAAACGCAAATTTATTTACAGATTGAAAACGAAAATTCAAAATTATCCTTACATAACTATGTATTTAGTAACGAAGCTTTAGATTCTTACTACGATAAGGTTTGTTACATTTTAAATTTAGCTGAGATATTAGTAGTGTTTAATTATTTTTTGTATTATTAGCTAAGCATTTTGAAAAGTGATTTTTCACAAAACATTCAGAACAATGCTTTGTTTCGTCGATTACAATTTGAAATAGCTATTGCCAACGCATCCAGATTATACATGTAAAATCACTACATCATTTTGCAATAACTTAAGTGTAGTTGTTGATTATAATTATTGTTTATTGCATTTAGGAATACTGATAGTGCTGATAATAACAATCCTTACTATGGCGAATTTAGACGTTCTGGTAACTTTAATGCATTGTTTTAATTGCAATGTCATCGATATTATAATATATTCGTATCTTTACAGCTATTCTTCCAGTTTTGTTACAAGAGCCGTACATTCATACAAAGTATCCTAAGTAAATAATTAAAACATAATTGGGTTTAATCCAATATATATGACTTTATACTAAACTATTTATTATTGCAGATACATGCTATTTGGCTCTCTTGGTTCTCATTTTGGACATAATTTAATTCGAAGTTTGGAAGAATCTGGTGAATAGTAATAATTATTGACGTTTTTGAAATTTAATTTTTAAATAATTGTATTTTAGATGTTAAAGGAGGATCGGTTAGCACATACTTAATCTCATGGAACAATGTTACTTTGCCACTCGAATATCAGATGTGTTTGGCAAGTAATTATAGCCAATATTTAATCGATGGTATTCAGGTAATACATTAATTATTAAAATATTATTGATTTATTTAACTACTATTTAAAAATATTTTAGATTGATGGAAATAAATCTCTCGCAAACAATTTAGCTGACATCGGTGGTTTAAGCCAAGCATATCAGGTAAATATTAAATTCAACGGTAATGACACAAGTGTCTTATTTGTTTTATCACCTATAAGGCAATGCTTAATTGGGAAGAAAGTAAAGGTTTGGAACCAACTCTTCCTGCACTACCGTATACTGCAGAGCAATTGTTTTTTATCTCATATGTCCAAGTAAGAATTCTACAATATCATAAATTATACATTTTTTTCTGCCATTGATGATGTGTTTTGTAGACAATGTGCTCTTCAATGAAACAAACTACTTTGGAAAATTTTTTAAATCTTTCTCGTGCACCTCCCAATAAGATTAGGTATTGTTCGGATTTCTATTCGATATTAATAAATTGTGTATTAAATATTGAATGTTATTATTTTTGTAGGGTTTTGGGATCATTAACTCACCTACCACAGTTTTCTTCTGCGTTTGGATGTGCTCCAACACCAAACTCCTGTAAATTATGGTGAAAATATTTGCACTAACATAAAAGTTAAAAAAGCTTATGTTAGATAAACAAATGAAATTTTAATAATTTCATAGATCTTCCATTATACTGTTACATATCTAAATATTTTGCTTTTCTACGCTATACTTAATGGCGAGTACGTACATTCATCTTATTTTACGTGGAGTAAAAAATTTATTACACAATTACGCTATTTTTTACAAAGGAAACCAGCTTTTTTTTTACTATGATTGACTTTTTTAATTTGGAAAAGTGATATTTTGTCTAAATGGCATAATATTTTTCTAAGGTCGTGTTACAAATAGGGACCACAATGATTTTCTAAAAGTTTTTATATTAATGTAAATTGAAAGTGCCGTTCATAATCGAATTTTTTCTTACAACTTACAAAAATGAGTACTGTATAAACTTTTAAATATTTTAACTACAGTAATTGGATTGTTAAGCTCATTTTTACAACTTAATGATTAGATTTTAGTAGTGAAATGCCAGTGAGAATTAAGTCATTTGCGTTTCACATTTCCTTAATCTTTCCAGTGGTATTATGAAGTGGTGTTTGAAATTATTTAAAATTATCTGAATTTTAATTGTGGCAAATGAGTTTTTAAGTTCAAATCTATATACATTTTAACGGAATTTTTTTATTTAATATTTTTATGTCATGTTAATCATACCATTGTCACGCACAGTTTATGAATTTTTCGTTTGGCATGTTAATGAAATTTTACGAATGAATTTTATGTATGATAAATTTTACTAACCACTTTCGTATTCTAGACATGTTCAGTGTTTTTTTTTATATAAGATCTGTAAATGCTAATAGAAAACGGTTGTTTCGAAAATTGTAAGCATTTTACAGTACAGTAATTATTTAGCTATTAAGTCATTAGTGTTAGAAGTTTCAAATAAGTTATAATTATAGTTTATGGAATTGTTGAAGCACAGGTAGGGATTATTCTCATCTGATTCAAGATTCATCATTCTGGATGCATTTTCTGATTTGTAGTTGAGACATAAAATTTATGATCATAAACTCAAATAACATTAAACATCTTATTGCTTTCTGTACTATTACATTTTTAGCGTAATAATTTAAAGATTCATATTGAAGAATATAATTTTTTGGTATGCTAACAAATGAATTGAAGAGTTGTTCATTTTTTATCCTTTACGAAAGGAAGCAATTTTTGTTATTCGTTGATGAAATAAACAATGCCACATATAATTCTTGAAAATCTTTTTTCTATTGCAGTATAATTAATAAATCAATTAATTTCATAAACTTTTAAGCAATCTTACTTTATAATACTAGTTAAGGTGATAATATTTAAATTTAACTAATCCAAATGGATAAATTATAGTAAAAAAAGGGGGCTTGTCTTAATAACCCCTTAAGAATGGGAGATTTCGTTCGGGGGTTTAGGGGTGGTAAAAAATGAAAGTCAAAGGAGGTCGGGTTGGGGAGGGATAATGAAGGGGTGTATTTATGAAAAAGGAGTTTGAGGGTTTAGAAGGTTGGGGGGGGTGAAACTTGCCGCCATTTTTTCCGACCCCTCAAACATCATCGTGGGAAGTGGGAATACCGAATTAAGTTAGGGATGGACTATGAGGGGGGTGGTGAATGTTTAGGGGTGGTACTATATTGTATTTTTTTTTTATAATAAGCCACCCACTCACGTGACCCAGGTGCTTTACAAGGGCTAACGTTATTGGGTGGTGTTACAGCCCCTCAAAACTGTTGTCGAAGTGGGGGTAGATGAATTGGGAGGTAGATATTGAGGGGTGAGGGTGGGTGACGTAATTGAACGCATGCGCAGTAATAACAATGTTAGCTGTGGCAATGAGTTGGCGGTTCCACCTCACGGTGGCGGTCCCTCGCTTTTCTTGTTGGGCGAGGGTTTCTCTTGGGGTGGGGTGGCAAATGAGGAGGGGTATTTTGCTTAGGGGATCTGCTGAAGAAGAAGGGGGCTATAACAAGCGGCCATATTGATGGGGCGGCTGGATTGAGTGGGAGAGCTTGGTAATGTAGTTGACGAGGAAAGAAGTGGGAGCCATATTGATACGATTTCGATATTTTTAAAAGTGAAACAAATACCTGCCATTGCTGGTGTACGAACTGGAATTATTGCGTTTGATTAACGTGCGGTATTCAATCAAAAGTTGAGTAGTGGTACAAAGAATAAAGGGAAAAGCATGGATGATAACGAGGAAGATTCAGCGTTAGGTAAACTTAATTGCATCCATTTTTTTTCCATCATAGCATTGAAAAGGGATTCACTTGCTTTCATGTACTGTACAGTGTTGTCGGTATGGAACTCTTTGTAATAATGCTATTTAGATACATTAACTGCTTGACGGTAAACATGCTGTAATGAAACTTACAGACGACTAAACCTAAGAAATGAAGATTGAACGTTTATAATAACTTAATAATTATTTTATACAATGGTACATTATTCGAAAGTAAAGCATAGGCTTTATAGCCTAACAATATTGTACTATTAAACGGTAGATGTTGAGTTATTGATATAAAACATTCGAATGGGTTGTACTGTTTTTGTTGACGTGTAAATTTAGTAAATACAGTACCGGTACTTAACACTAATCTTATAACCTTTAAAACTGAATACTGTAATAACAATAACAACCGAAAATGGGTTCTGCGTATAAGTTATTATAGGCTTTCAACTGATTTTTGTAACCACATTTATAATACAGTAGTAAAACGGTATCTTGTTTTTTCTTTTAAATAATTTCTTGATTAAATTAGATTTATTATGTTTAATATGAGCACATAGCGAGAATGTCGTGCTGTGTTTAGTTCTCTAGTATCGTTGTCAAGTTAACTTGACGAACTGTACAGTATTTGTAAACGCAACTGTACGGTTTATTACGAAGAGAAAATACAGTACCGGTACTGTACTAATTTTTATTAATAATATGAAGAAAATTAAGACCAGAAAACGATAAACATAACTGAAAATCTGGTATTGATACTTAAAAATAATGACAATTCAGTGGACGTGATATTCTATAAACGATACTCGTTTACAAGTTTTCTTATTTTTCTCGGTTATTAAAAATACTTGGCAATCGGTTATATTTGTCTTAATCGGTAAAATCGTACCTGTTCGATTAGGACATAATCTCATATTAAACTATAATAGGAGACTATGCCTCTAAAGTTTACCAAGTTTGATTAATGTCAGTAGTGTTTATTGGTTTGAGATGCAATAGTTCTGTTTTATTGCTTTTTTTAGACTCATCAACGCCTAAAGTTATTATTTTAGTGGTAGAACGTGTTAGTGGTTATTATGTTATTTTATGTGACAATTGTGAGATTGTGTTTGCAATATTGTTTTCTCTTCTGTCAAAAGCTGCCGAAGGAGATCAGGTTCAGAACATTTACAGCTCGTTAGCAGAACAGGAGGACAGTCGTAAGTAATTTATGAGGGCATTTCTTAACCTTCTCTTGTAAGAGATGGTGGCTGTGTGAAATTTTTACTTGCATCCGTTATTTTTATTGCCATGGATGTTGTTTTTTGAAAATGATTCTTTTGGTTGGTGAAAGTCCAGTTATTTGAAATTGTGAAGTGTTTTTGTTAATGATCTGGTTATTATTAGATCAGTACAGAATTGCTTCAATACCTGTAATGGTATGGATTTTTTTGCAGAGGGCGGTGAGGATTACAGCGACTCTGAAAGACATCGTAATGCAGGAGATAGTCCAGATCAACGTGATTATCGAGATGATTCCGATTCAAAACGCAAAGGAAAGAAACGAAAAGCTAGGGGCGAAACTGGAGAAAAGAAGAAAGCTTCCAAAAAAAAGAAAAGACGGAAGATGTCTACCGATAGTTATGGCGAGGTAACTTCTTGTAGTGTTTAGCTAGTTAAAATGTGAATATTGATTTTGGAGTTTTTTAATTTTCTTTACAGGCGCCATTGGAAGGTGATTCTCCCAGATCTCCACAAACTGAGTACGAACAAGACACTTCAAGTTATGTACCCGAGGCTAGTTCTAAAAAATCCAAGAAGCCAAAAGCTGAAAAAGTAAATAAAGCCATAATTTATTTTTAAAAAAATTGGATAATGGAGTGATATTGTGTTTCTAGGCCCAAAAGACGAGTGCTGAAGTATGTGCGGAATTAGGTATTGAAGACATTGAACTGGAATATACCGATGAGGATTACACTACTTTAACTACGTATAAGCTATTTAGTCAACACATTCGGCCACTTTTAGCTAAAGAAAATCCTAAATTGCCTATTTCAAAAATGGTAACTTTGGTCGGAGCCAAGTGGCGAGAGTTTATTGTGAGCAGTCCAAATGCTGATACTGTGAGAGATGCTGAAGTAGTTCCGTCAACGCCAGCACCAAGAGCTGGAAAATCTAAGACTCCAAAAGAAGGTAATTGATTATAAATTTTAAGTTAATTGTTTGGTTTATTTTTTTTTGTGTATAGATTATGGAGAGGGTACCAGTAGTGGGAAAAAATCTAAAAAGGCTAGACCCAAGAAAGCAGTAGCACCGCTAAAAATTAAATTGGGTGGCCTTAAAAAGAAAAAGAAAGATACATCGGTATTTAGTTTAATATACTGTAATTAGATTTTGTATAATACATCAATATGCTTTGTATCACAGGATGAAGAAGAAAGTTTCAGCGACAAGAGTGATGCTGATTTTGAATTAGCTTTAGAAGAAGCAAGTAATATGAGTGGACCATCTGATAAGTCCAATTCCAGCGCATCAAAACGCAAAAGTAAAATAAAGAAAAGCAAGAAAAAGAAAACTAAAATGACGGCCAGTTATCCAGGATCCGACCCTGAAAATGATGGATATGAGGTATATACTGTGGTTAAATTTTAAGTGATCTTTTAAATACATCGTAACCATTTGGATTTTAACATAGACTGATCATCAGGACTATTGTGAAGTATGTCAGCAAGGAGGAGAAATCATTCTTTGTGACACGTGCCCCCGAGCCTATCACTTGGTTTGCTTAGATCCAGAGTTGGAAGATGCACCAGAAGGAAAATGGAGTTGTCCTCATTGTGTAAATAGTTCTGGCTATATTATAGTATCCGCTTGTTTTAATTATTTACGTTTTATAAATGTAGGAAGGTGAGGGTATTCAGGAACAAGAAGAAGACGATCATATGGAGTTTTGTCGTGTGTGTAAAGATGGTGGGGAACTTCTCTGTTGT
Source organism: Helicorthomorpha holstii (assembly GCA_013389785.1). Lineage (NCBI taxonomy): Eukaryota > Metazoa > Arthropoda > Diplopoda > Polydesmida > Paradoxosomatidae > Helicorthomorpha > Helicorthomorpha holstii. Next base: position 6,757,941 of record JAAFCF010005748.1, read on the forward strand.
GACAGTTGTCCATCAGCTTATCACACTTTTTGTCTCAATCCTCCTTTGAAAGATATTCCTGATGGTGAATGGCACTGTCCCAGATGTTCGGTAAGTCTGAACAACGTAAGTTCAATCAACGTTTAAAAACGTTGTATTGCACTAACGGACTTTTGTTTTTTTAACATTTTAGGCAGAGCCATTAATTGGCAAAGTTTCAAAAATTTTAACGTGGCGATGGGTTGAAATGCCCAAAACTGAAGAACCAAAAGTTGAAAGTAAAACTGAAGAGGAAGCTAAAAAGGATGAAGCTCTACCAACTACTGACCCACCCAAACCTAAAAGGGTACCGTTTTATATATTTTTTTAAAGAAGTATATTTTAACAATTTTAGTTTTTATAGTTGCCTCCTAAACCCTTGAGAGAATTTTTTATTAAATGGGTCGACAAATCCTATTGGCACTGTTCATGGATTTCTGAATTACAGGTGAAATTCTAGTATTTTCTATGTAATGTTGAAAGCGTATAATGTTTTTATCTTTAATAATAGTTGGATGTTTTTCACCCGGCAATGTATCGTAATTATACTCGTAAGAATGATATGGAAGAACCTCCACCTCTCGATGATGGAAGCTATGGAGGCGAATTAAAGGTACGCAAAAGAAGCAACATGCAACAAGGTGATCCATACAATTTAGAAGAACGGTTTTATCGATATGGAATTCGTCCTGAATGGTTGACTGTTCATCGGGTTATAAATCACAAGTATTATGAAATAAATATATATTACGAAAATTTGGTTTTTAAAATTTATTTTTTAAACAGAACTATGCGTGATGGTCGAACATATTATTTGGTCAAATGGCGCGACTTGTCATATGATCAAGCTTCTTATGAGGAAGAAGATGCTGACATACCTGATCTTAAGAAGGCTGTTGATTTTTACTTAGATTTAAGGTTGTTCTTTGCTATTATTGACATCTTAGTGCAAACAACTAATTTAAATGGTTTTATTAGATCGGCGGCAGATCCTGGTATGAAGAAGAAGAAAGGAGCTAAATCTAAGAAAAAAGGGAAGGGAGATGATGAAGACAAAATTACTCCTCCACCAGATAAGCCTATCATTGATGTAATTGTATTTCTCTAAATCGGGATTCCATGTTAAATGCATGCAGACAAATATACTAACTTTTATCATGTATAGATTCGCAAAAAATATGAATCGCAACAAGATTTTACCGATGTGACTGGCATGACTTTGCATCCATACCAATTGGAAGGAGTTAACTGGTTAAGATTTTCATGGTCTCAAGCCACCGATACTATATTGGCTGATGAGATGGGTCTTGGAAAAACTATTCAAACGATTGTGTTTTTATATTCATTATTTAAGGAGGTACTGTATTTTTTCTTAATTAAAATATTTTAAATTTAATTGAATTGACATTATTGTGCAGGGACATTGTCGTGGACCATTTTTGGTGGGTGCTCCACTGTCTACGATTATTAATTGGGAAAGAGAGTTCGAATTGTGGGCTCCAGATTTTTACGTGGTAACTTACGTTGGTGATAAAGATAGCAGAGCTGTCATTAGGTAAATTTGAGAGTTGTATGGTTTAGAGTTTGAATGACAAAAGTGAATTATTGTTTTTAAAGGGAACATGAATTTTCGTTTGAAGAAGGTGCTGTAAGAGGCGGAAGTAAAGCGTCGCGTCTTAAGGTGGAGCATGGTGTACATTATTAATGCATGCATTTGTTTATTGTTTTTTTTTTTGTGTGTGTAATTTTTTAGAAAGATGTATCTGTGAAATTTCACGTTCTACTGACGTCGTATGAATTGATTAGTATTGATGCTGCAACTTTGGGATCAGTTGATTGGGCGGTATTAGTAGTTGACGAAGCTCACAGGCTGAAAAACAATCAGTCCAAGGTATTTTACTTTTATCTGGCACATTTTATTTTCATTTTAATTCTAAAAATGTGTGCTTCTAACAGTTTTTTAAAATTTTGAACACGTACAAAATTGGTTATAAACTCCTTTTGACTGGTACTCCTCTTCAAAATAATTTGGAAGAATTGTTTCATTTACTTAACTTTTTGAGTCCTGAAAGGTTTAAGTAAGTTTTAAGTCGAATACGTAAAGAAGAAACTTTTAACATTAAATTTCGTAATTTAGTGATTTACAAGGATTCCAAAACGAATTCGCTGATTTAACTAAAGAAGAACAAGTTCAAAAACTTCACGATATGCTTGGTCCTCATCTTTTAAGACGATTGAAGCAAGATGTGCTTAAAGTATGTACAGTAGTATGACTGATTATTGTATTACATATTGTCTAAGTACGCTATTGGTTTTTCTCTCTCTTAGAACATGCCGTCAAAAAGCGAGTTTATTGTGAGAGTGGATTTGGCTCCATTGCAGAAGTAAAAAACGATTTTTGAATGATTATTTTTCGCAATTGATCTACAATTGACATTTTTATTATAATAGAAAATATTACAAGTTTATCTTGACTCGTAATTTTGAAGCTTTGAATGCTAAAGGTGGCGGACATCAAGTATCATTATTGAATATTATGATGGATTTAAAGAAATGTTGCAATCATCCATACTTGTTTCCTGCAGCAGCACAGGTGAATATTTTAATACAAGATGGAAAATAAATAATTTTTAATTGATAAGTTTTTAGGAAGCGCCTAAACTTCCTAATGGAGCTTATGAAGGTAGTACTTTAGCAAAGAGTTGTGGTAAATTACTTCTGCTGCAGAAAATGTTAAGAATATTGAAAGATAATGGACATCGCGTTCTTGTATTCTCTCAAGTAAAACCATTCGATTTTAATGTTTTATATTTTATATAAACTTATATGTTGTTTAGATGACAAAAATGTTGGACATTCTTGAAGACTTCTTGGATTATGAAGGCTACAAATATGAACGTATCGATGGAGGCATTACTGGATCTCAAAGACAAGATGCGATTGATCGATTTAATGGTAGAAATGAGTTAAACATTTGAAACGAAATATTGGATATTAACTTGCGTTTCTTATTAAAGCTCCTGGAGCGCAACAGTTTTGTTTCTTATTATCAACAAGAGCTGGTGGTCTTGGAATTAATTTGGCCACAGCTGATACGGTTGTTATTTATGATTCGGATTGGAACCCACATAACGACATTCAGGTAAGTTTACTACATATTAAAAAGTGTCGTACGAAATTTTAAGTTTATTTAATTAGGCTTTTAGTCGAGCTCATCGTATTGGTCAGGCTAATAAGGTTATGATTTACCGTTTTGTTACAAGAGCCTCGGTAGAAGAAAGAATTACTCAAGTAAGTTATTGACATTTTTATATTGAATTGCGTTTTAAATTGTTATAACATGTATGATATAGGTTGCTAAGAAAAAAATGATGTTAACTCATCTTGTAGTTAGACCTGGTTTAGGCAGTAGAGCTGGTGTCATGTCAAAACAGGAGTTGGACGACATTCTTCGTTTTGGTACAGAAGAGTTGTTTAAAGATGATGAAGGAAAAGGTTAGGTTAATATTTGTTTGACATTGATAAGATTCTAAACTAACTTTGTCTATGCAGAAGAAGAAGAAATTCATTATGATGACAATGCGATAATGGACTTGTTGGATAGAACCAAAGAGGGCATAGAACAAAAAGAGATGTGGGCTAATGAATATTTAAGTTCTTTTAAAGTTGCCAGTTATGTTACCAAGGAAGTCGAAGAAGTTAGTTGTTATTCAATTGGAAAGCATATTTTAGCATACTTAATTAAAATTTGTTTTAGGAACCAGAGACTGAAATTCTTAAACAAGAAGCAGAGAACACTGATCCTGCATATTGGGAAAAACTTCTTCGTCACCATTATGAACAACAGCAGGAAGATTTGGCACGATCACTTGGTAAAGGAAAGAGAGTGAGGAAACAAGTCAACTACAATGATGCTATGGGAGGTCAAGAAGATTCAACGTGGCAGGACAACCTTTCGAATTACAATTCAGATTCTACGATACCGACAGGTGATTTATTTTCATTTAATAACACTTTGATTAAATTCTAATTATTGCGTTTGTGCAAAGATGATGATTATGAAGACGATGACTTTGAAGAAAAAACCGAAGGGGGTAAGCGATAAACCTCTTAGTATTTTTTAAATTACTTTACTTATGACGGTGATGTTTTATTAGAGAGAAGAAACCGTAAACGTGGTGGACAAAATTCCGAAAAAGACAGACCTTTACCACCTTTATTGGCTAGAGTGGGTGGAAATATCGAGGTATTTTATAAACTAAAATATATAATTTATATATTTTTAAAACAAATTCAAATGATGTATGTTCCTTACTCATCTGAAAACTGGTAATTTCTGTAATTCCATTATTATTGTTAATTTACGTTTAAGCGATAACGTGAATTGCGTGATAGTAAAGGATAAATAAATAGACGACATTTAGGAGTGCTTCAAAAAGTTAACTGAAGTGCTATCAAAGGCGATCGCCGACAATTTTGAGATGAAATTCAAAAACTGAATTTTTCTGATGAATTAACATTGTCTTACTATTTAAACCGTTAGTTTGATTTCAAATTGAAATTTATTTTCTTTACATTTAGGTACTTGGATTCAATGCAAGACAAAGGAAAGCTTTTCTTAATGCAATTATGCGATATGGCATGCCACCTCAAGACGCCTTTAATTCTCAGTGGTAACAAGAAAAATACTTAGTTTTTAAACCATTTTTATTATAATTTATCGATTTTATTTAAAAATAGGTTAGTTCGTGATCTCAGAGGAAAGTCTGAAAAGAATTTTCGCGCTTACGTTTCTTTGTTTATGCGACATCTTTGCGAACCTGGGGCAGATAACGCTGAAACGTTTGCGGATGGAGTTCCTCGGGAAGGTCTGAGTAGACAGCATGTTTTAACTCGAATAGGAGTCATGTCACTAATAAGGAAAAAGGTGTTTATATAACTTTATATAGTTTAGTAATATAATTTAACAAATGTTGATGCGTAGGTACAAGAATTTGAACATATAAATGGTACTATGAGCATGCCAGTCGAAGTCGTAGAAGAAGCAGCAAAACAAGCAGCTGAAGAAAAGTCAGTTTCATCGGCCACAGCATCTGCAAAACCCACTCCAGCTCCAAGTCCCGCACCGTTAAAAGAAGGGACAGAAAAACCTGAAGAAAAAGACATTGAAAAAGAGAGTAGCGATAAGGTAAATTGTTGTCAGTGAATCAAATTATTTAATTAAATGACCAGGGTTATGGAGTTTTCTGGCTATATATTTTCTTAAACTCAATTTAACCAATTTTGAACTAATTGGTCTACTTATTTTTATTCTGGATGAGGGATGGGTGAAAAAAACTCCCATTATCCATTTCACATTGTGGCAATAGTTTGGATCAAACTTGAGCTCAATCTAATCATCAGTCCAAACTTTATTCTACCGAGTTATTTAACTACTATTTATTAAATCGCATGTACTGTATATGGTTATAAAATCAAGTTTTACACTAGGTATCAGCAGATGATGTGTCTATTGCTAAAGCAGATGATGACAATAAGGACGATAAAATAGATGAGAAAATGGATGTTGATGTTACCAAAGAAGGAAAGAGTGACGATAAGAAAGAGGAAGAAACTGAAAATAAATCTGGCAATAGCAATGATGATGATAATCAAGTTAAAACTGAAACTACTGATGAGGATCAGACGAAAGAAAAAACGACAGCAGTTGAAAAATCAGCTGAATCTGCTAGCGATACAGAGAAAAAGAAAAATGGTGATAGCGTTGTAGACGACGTTTCTATAAAGAAAGAATCTGTAACGGACGATGGTATGTCGATATAGAGACCTAATTTAAGCGCATGTTTCATTTGACACATTGCTTTAGTTCAAGTTAAAAAAGAAAATGAAGATGAGAAAGAAAAGATTATCGGTGACGAGAAAAAGCCATCCGATTCTGATAATAAAACGAAAAAAGAAGAGACAACTAAAGGAGAAACAGCGTCCGCTAAAGTGCAGACCAAATTCATGTTTAACATTGCGGATGGTGGTTTTACAGAGCTTCATACGTTGTGGCAAAACGAGGAACGGGCTGCTGTTCCTGGTAGAGAATTTGAAATCTGGCATAGAAGGCACGACTATTGGCTTCTCGCCGGCATTGTAAGACAACTATATTTTTATTTCCGATCAAAAGACATTTTCTTTACTGGTTTACTGTGTAGATAACTCATGGTTATGGACGCTGGCAAGACATTCAAAATGATCCTCGTTTTGCTATAATTAATGAACCTTTTAAAATGGATGTAGGCAAAGGAAACTTTTTAGAAATTAAAAATAAATTTCTTGCAAGAAGATTCAAGGTAAATATCTAAACATGTCATCAATGTTGTATTGTATTTAAGTTTTTTTTTTTTTAATTATTAATGTTATTGTGGTTATAGTTGCTAGAACAAGCTCTCGTTATTGAAGAACAACTTCGAAGAGCTGCTTACTTGAATTTGACCCAGGATCCTAATCATCCAGCCATGGCTCTTAATGCTCGTTTTGCTGAAGTAGAATGTCTGGCAGAGTCTCATCAGCATCTTTCTAAAGAATCTTTAGCTGGAAATAAGCCAGCGAATGCTGTGCTTCATAAAGGTAAAGAATATTCGCCTTTGATACCAATTTGATGAATTCTGATTAAAGCAAATATGTTAATTTTTTATGTAGTTCTTAATCAGCTAGAGGAGTTATTGAGTGACATGAAATCGGATGTAAGCCGATTGCCGGCTACTTTGGCACGAATTCCTCCCGTTGCCCAACGGTTACAAATGTCTGAAAGGAGCATTTTAAACCGATTAGCAACTACCCAGCCCCAAACATCTCAGCAAAATTTGGGCCAAACGCAAGCTGCAAATCAGCAACAGGCATTCATGGCACAAGGAATTACACCGGGAAATCTTTGGAATTGGGTGTTGTAAATCATGATATCGTTTAAATAGAATAATTTTAAAAATTCTTTTCATTTTCTGTGATTAGTTTTTTTTTCCATTCCATATTAGCTATATTAATTTGGCATAACTTATTACTTGACATAAAATCAACTAACCGATATGTCGAGTAATCATTCTTGTCGCCGTTTTCACTTTTTCTTATATATTTTCGTCATTTTTAAACAAATTACCATTAATTTTATTGTTGATTGAGCATCTTTTTTTTTCCATAAAAAATAGCATCGCTTGTTCTGGAATTAACATAAATTGCTACCTCTTATCTTAATTGAAAACTTTTTAATCGTCTCCATTAGCTCAAATTTATACATGGAATTTGCCGTTCTTTTAAATTAAAATAAATTAGAATGGCATTCATGTACCATTGCAAGCGGAAGAGGGAAGCCCATATATTAAACTGAATGTTCCTGTTGTGGTTTTAATACCGCAGGCAATTTGTCCAATAAATGTCAGCGGCTGTGCGTAGAAATGTACCTTTTTTGAAAAAGTAAGATTTTGGAACAAAAATAAAATTGAAAAATAGAAATAGTCATGTTAACGTGATGGTATTTGTTAATGTAATTTGTGGGAAAATTGCGAGATGTGATCATACCATTAAATATTTAAAATGAGTATACCGACAGTGTTTTGATTTTTTATTGAAAACATTTTTTCTTTATTTTTTTTTAAAAAACTGTTTTTCTGTTTTTTTAAAAAAAAAAAGAGAAAAATACTTTCATAGGCGTACAACTTAACTGTTTCTATTTACTTTTGTTAGGCTATTGAGTGATAAGATTACCATTAAGAGATCGGCATAAAAGTATTTAGAAGTGTTTAAAAGTACCGGTATAATTGTAAATTCTTATAAGTAGATTAAATTGAAGTCATTTGAAAGAACAGGTTATAAGTATGAAATAGTACTCCTGTAATAAAATGATCATGTGAAAGTGGTACCGCATATTTGACGCTTATGCAGGGTTTTTTTTAATAATTGTTTATTTAAATTTACTTTCAAAATCGTTATTTACGCAATGAATTCATAACGAATTGGTTCAAGAAGCTGTGGCTTGTTGTTCTTTGTTGAAACAACTCTGCTGTCTCGGGGTTGCTGAGGCTGATAATTTTAAATAAGTTAAATACCATTCAACTTCACCTTAGCTTATAGAATATAGTACCTGTCGCTTAAGAGAAACACGAACGCCTTTTTCTTTAGCTTCCTTCTTCAATTTCTCGTTAAGCTTGACACGATTTAAGAAATCTTGCCTGCACTTTGAGTGTTTAACGTGTTCAATACGAATATTGATTCGTTTAGCAAGAATCCTGCCCCTATAAAATTGCATTGCTATGTTAATACAGTACAATACAAGTACATTCAACAGGAAATGTTCTGAGAAATAGAAAGCCATTTAGATTATAAAACTTACTTGACTCGTTTATTTACAATGACACCCAAACCATGTGGAGTTACATTATAAACTCGTCCAGTTTTTCCATGATAAGATTTATGAGGCATACCTTTTTGAAAAGCACCATTGCCCTAAACATCAAAAATAAAGATTTAGATAAAGCATACAGACCCAATCATAGAAACCATACCTTAATATCGACAATGTCATTAACTCGATATACACGTAAAAAGGTAGATAATGGCTCGACTCCGTGCTTTCGAAATTTACGAGAGAACATATGTCTCGTTCCAGCTCGATAACCTTTAGTGTTCACCATTTTTATAGTCTAAAAGTAATAACGATAAAAAAGACATGTGTTAGTCCTAAACCAACAACGTGGACACAGCCATTACAAGAGCCCATTAATTGCATTAAATATTATTCGAAATGTTGAGAAAAAAAATCTTACAAAATAATTAATGTAACATTTATTACTTAACTTAGTTTTGGTAGGAATAAGAATTAATATTTATTTTAATATAGCACTTACCTAATTATTATACAGGTTACACCTGGACTACAAGAAGTGATCCCCAAACTATCACGATACTTTGACGTATCGATGTTTTTCAATTCAATACTACTCACAAAAGTACTAACTTGATAAAGTACCGGTACATGTACTTTTGTTGGGATATTTTACTGGTATCGATACTTCTGCTCTGGGATCGCTACGTCGATACTTTTAGCTGATAGCTCGCGCATGCGTAAAATTGTTGACTAGGAATTTTGAATCTCAATTTCTGGTATGGATGGTTACTGTGAACGAAAAAGTACTGCTTTTATGTTTATAATGTCGTTTGAAGAAATTGAAAATCGTGATATTCTGTTAAGTCACTGAGCTGTATATTCTGGTAAGCTTATTTTAATTGTTACTGACAATTTATAATGTAAAATATATCGCCAAACTTTAACCGCAAGTGATTTTCGCCTCATTATGTCACCAGATTCCATTTAGAATTTAGCTGTCGTCAAATGGGGATGTACTGTAGTTTTACTATTTTTGAATTATCCACTTTGATATCTTTTCCAATTTTAGAAAAACAACTCCTAAAAAGTCTATTTGGACTTTTTTAGCCGTCATCAAAATCAATTCTTAATTATGTTTTGTTTTACAACAAAGAAAAGTTTGAATTTGAACAGATTTTAATTGGCCTTTGTATCTTACAAAATATCCATTTATTTGGTACGGTAAGTAAATAAAAAAAATTATCGATAAAAACAAGTTTTAAATTTACTATTCTCATAGCACACGAACTTGAAAATATAATGTAAATTAAAATACATCAAATTAAGGTATAAACGTTCGGTTACGTTCATTCAATGTTATACGAGCTTCAATTACTGTTTGTGTTAAACGTATTTTGTTGTGATTTAATATGACATAATGAAGTTCCCATATAACACTGAACAACTCAAGCATTTCCTAGCTGTGGTCAACATAATTACTGTTTCAAAAGTAATTTTTCACTATTGAGTCTACTGTATAGTATAACGTGCTCAACTAGAGTATTTCGATCATTTTCTCACTAGGTTCTTATTCTTTGCATTTCTTAACAATATAGCATACTGAAATTAGCACAACTATTTTGTTACATTTAATACTCAGTAAATTTTCTTAGCGGTAAAGATTAAGTTCGCTTTTCCAATTTACTTATTACTACTTTAATGACGTTTTGTTTAGTACATTTATTGCGTCTTACTAGTATTGGTAACCAATTATTAATAATACCGAACACTCCATCAATTCTGCGTTGCCAGACTATAGTGTAACCAATTTAATTAGTTATCATACGCAAAAAAAAATAAATAAATAAAAAGGAAAAAAGTAATCGCTTTTTTCACAAGTCTAATTTATATTTCTATTAATCAATTTACATAAAGGAATTATTTCGAGAACTAATTCAACATATAGATAGAATCAACTATTCAAATAGCCAATAATTTAATAATTTACATTTTTTCTGTTTTTATTAACACCAATTAAAGAATCTCATTGCAAATAAGCCACAAATTTAAATTATATTTTCTAAAATTACTTTCTTATACAAGAAGACGAGGACCAATTTTAACCAGTTAAATTAAAAAAAAAGAACTTTTTAATCTAATGTCATGGTGTTTAGAGATGGAAAAATTGGAAGATGCTTTGTTTATCTACAAAATTATGGGCACTAAGAAAAATTGATTTGTTAGGAAGGGATAAGAGCGATTAAGAAGGACGAATTGAAATTTGTTCCATTTGTACATTATGTTGTACAAAAAATGATTTTGTAATAAACTTTAAAAACTTAAAATCAAATTTTTAAAGAAGTTTTGTTATCAAACGGTGTTTTCAGTCAGTGGTATTTTGTTTTACTATAAAATGAGTTAACATGACTGTATGTGTGTGCTTTAATATTTAAGTAGTGTTACGTGCAATGAGACTTTTCTAAAAAAAATTTCTTTTGCCGTTCAACAGTTAACCAGAATATTTATATTTACAAAAGATGAATCGGATGTTATTTTAAGAGAAGAACGTTTTTTTCAGCCAAAATATACTTGAAACTTTCAATAAATACATTCCATTCGCAACTATATATATATAATCTATATCATTTAAAATTTTTTACTTTCTTTTCATACTTTTACAATGATTTTATACCGATATAGCCCTTCATGTTAAATCTATGCTGTAATTTGTATTTTATAACACTCCATAATTCTCATTGGAAATCTTTTAAAATCTCCTCTTTGCTTCTAACCATCAACTCGACATTCTATCTCTTTTCTGTTTTTCATAATCATAATTATTTTTTTTGTTTTGTGGTATTAAATAATAATGAGTTCCACTTGTATATTAATTACAGTCTCTTGATTGATAGAAAAGTATATAACCCGACTCGGATGTCTTCTGGATATCAGATGTCAGGCCATAAAAATCTTCGATCGTAGATGCATCAATTTTCTATAACAATAAGATACAAGTAAATTAGTTAAGAACATTTTTATAAAGCTTAAGAAATGTTAATTTAATGTTTGCTACTGCTGTTAACATTACAAATAGCGTAAGATTGTAAGAGATGACATCCAAATAGTCTCGCCATTGACATAAAAAAAGGCCAAGAAAGCCAAAATGTTGCTTAGTGCTCCCTTTCCCAGGACGCCACGTAAAGTTTAAGTTTTGTTGCAAACATTTAAATTAAAATTCCTTGCAAATTCCTTATCTACTAACATCTACAATGTCATCGTCAAAGAGAAGCCAGAAGCCGTGGCTTTTAACAATACTAATGTAATGCCCTCGGTTAGGCCCACTGCCACAGTGGATAACCACAGCCACCAAATCGTACAGTCTGTCAGGATTATAGGCGTCGTCAGACTTCAAAAACAACACAAATGCTATACATTAAACACAAAAAAAAA
>JAAFCF010005748.1:6770152-6867938 GCA_013389785.1 Helicorthomorpha holstii
GCTTCCTGTTTACTGCAGCAATTTTCGCAGTAATATTTATGCTCGCTGCACAGTGTTTCAGTATTGCTAAATCCACGAAGACAGTGTGTTATAGAAGTGTTCTGATCTACGTCCACTGACAAATCTAAAAAGTCTTCATCTTTGCTGCTCACCTATTAAAAAAAAGAACCAACAAATTTAATAATCTAGTAAAGAATGAACTGCAAACAATTTGATACCGTTTCGCAGTTTAAACATCGTGTTTCGTTTGTTAAAGTACCCTGGAATATATCATGAACCCAAGTAGACTCAGGTTTAGGATTTGGCTGTTCCACGGAATCAGTTACACCATTTTTGGGCTTTAAATTTACTTGTTGCTTTTCAGCTGTCAATTTAAAATAAAAACATAATTAAATATTTTAAACAGATGTAGTATAATTATGCAATTAACTAATTAAACATCATGCTTATTAGTACGCGTCAAAGTTATTGAGAGTATGATATGCGGAAATCTGCCAACACAACAGGAAGAGTAAATGCCAATTAACCTTGGCAAAGCTTATTTCGAAAATACAATAATGCCATTATGATTCTAAAAAGAAAAACCCCTGGCGAAATGAGAAAAAATCTAAATTTAGATTTGGTTTAGTGTTGTGCGTATTATTTTATGGCAAAAATCCACAATGCACATTAGTTTGATGTTTTCTAGTTTATCATAATTTATGATTTTCTGAATAACTAATGATTAATCAAATTGGGCAGAAAATTGCAATGATTTATTTCGCTGAATTGATTAAAAAATTGTCTTTTGATTGGCATTGTAACTCATAATAATCATATTGTCAAACATGATCTTAACATTACATGAGATTAAAGTAGATTAATTATTATAAAAATTACCTTGTAATATATCGGCTATAGTATTTAACAAGTAGTTTAAAAACTCATGCGCGTCTTGTTGCATGTAATTGTCAAATGATTCTGATCGAAAATAAAAAAAAATATTTTTGGTTAGTAATTTTAGTGCTTCATAGTTGCAAAATTTAATTTTATTACCGTTTTCTTTCCTTAGCCGAGCTATGAACTTTTTTGGTGCAATTGTACCGACTTTTTTCTTCTGCGTAGCAATATTATAAAATAAGTCTGCCAAACACGTTAATAAAGTCTCTTTAGTTCGTTTATTTTTTGCTTTATAGTCCAGAACTTTCTCTCGAAATGGTCGACAAAAATAAAGCGCTTGCAAAACCGAGTTGCAATAACAAGTATTTCCAAACTATAAAACATATTCAATTACAATAATTACATTTGATTTGTTATCATTAACACAGACTTACGTTAACTAATCCAAAGTAATGTTCATTAACAGGAAACAAATCAGGTCCAATCTCTTTCTCTAGCGCCGATGCATTTGCACCCTAAATTAAAATGTCAATAGCATTTAGTGACATTTAACAGAAAAGATGACAAATTAAAAAATGACTGTAATTATGTTCAGCAATCTAGCAGTACAAACCTTATACAGTGCAAATACAAATGACTATGTTAATTACTTCACTATAACTTTAATTAGCAACTTCTTGTCGTTATCAACGTAATTTCAAATTATACATGTCTAAAAGCAATTTGGAAAGCACATAGCCACAAATAATGTGCTATATGCTCTTTATATTAAATGTTTATAATTATGTGACATTTGTGAATCCTAATGGATCCTGATGACACACTACTCAGTACGTCGTTCAAAGTGACACTGTATAACGCCATAAATAATTACACAAGGCGTTTAAATTGACAAAGCCGTAAAATACATTAAAAATAAGCACTGATATAAAAATATTATTAATACTCACCATGCTGTTAAAGCTACCAACACACTTTAAAAAACTCTGCATCCCCATTCCTCCATTGCCTTAACGTCACTTGTTAAAAACACATGCCATTATTCCTCGACTTCTGTACAATGTATTCCAATGGAAGGCGTGGTGACCGAGATTGTTGTACACTAGCGCTCGGCGCATCATAGTGGTCACCACTTTAACTAGATTTTGCCTAGTTAAAACGTTGCAAATGAAAATTAAGCATAACGTAGAAATAGGTAAAGACTAGGCAGTATTCACAAGCAATAATACCGGTATAATAACGAGAAACAAATTTTCTAATTTTCAAAATGATGCAAAATTTGCATTACGTTTTCGTTTTTTTTATATAAAATAAATGATGTCATTACTATCTCTTATTCAGTGTATAACTCAACTTTAATAGATCACAAGAAAGCGAGAGCTAAGCAAAAGCTAGGCAACAGGTAAGCAAGAGCAGATCTTCCATAGAAATACATTGCGCCCATAGAAATACATTGTGCAGAAAACGAAGGATAATGGCTTCTGTATCAACAGTTAGAACAAGTACTTTTTAGTTAAAACTTCGCCGTTTATGAATAGATAAGATAATGTGATTAAAAATACATCGCACAATATTCATGGCCATCGACAGGTAGATGTGCGTAATCAAACTGTATCCAACATGCACGAATTACTCTGTCAAGTGTTAAACCAGAGAGACCTGTCTAAAGCTGGAGATTTATTTACGGTTGACGATGTGGCTATTGTTGCCTCCCTGTCAGATGTGGTATCCAAAATCCAAGAAATTACTAGTCAGGCTAGTTATCTCCAAAATGACAACGATCAAAGCGTCGTGGAAATATGTATTGCCAGATTGACTTCCGCAATAAGGTATCTTGTCCATTTTTTATATAAAGTTTAAGTGGGCAATGACTTATGTTTGGGGATGAGTCATACAGCATGATTATACAATACAGTAGTTTTGAGATAATAATATTGAGAACTAATTTGATGATACTGTATTTTACTCTTTAACTTTAATTAAATTGATATATATTTATAAAAATAAAGAGAGACCGGGACTATTGAACAACATGCCCCAGCTTTAGTCAGATTATTGGAATCGTCACTCAGCCAAAACTTGAAACCGCAGTTTAATCGAGATGAAGATCCTCCACACGCCAAAATTGCAGCTGATGTGATTAGCTGCATATTTTTGGTAAATTAAATAATACTGTATTTGTATATATTACATTTTCATATAAGTTATAAACTATCTGGATTTTGTAGTCAATTATAAAATAATAACTATTAAATTATTGTAATTTGTAACTAAATTAGAAGACACTTGTCAAATATGTAACTAGTTGCAAAATCATATTTGTTTTGAATAATTAGAATTACACCAAAAAGGAAGTGATGAAATTAGCCGTTCCTGTTGCTGTGAAATTTCTGCATAAAGGCAATCGAGAATTATCAAGAAATTTATCATCTTATCTGTCGTTGGCAGCTCTTGATAATGCTGATCTTTTAGCAAAACATATTCAACCAATCATTGACAGTGTTATAAGTGGTATTGTTGAATTTTTAAATCACATAATTTTGTCTGTAAAAACTATTTATATGACAATTTTATTTAGGAAACTACACACTTGCTCGTGTACTTCCTCAAATTTATGCTGTCAATAAGGAACCAATTCATGATCATGTAATGGCTTTAGTGTCGTTATTGCCTCTTTGTGATAATCCAGAAAAACTTAGTTTATTAAGTTTATTTGGTTTAATTGCTAAACACGCACCATCGGTAATATTAATAATGCCATAAATGTTTTGTAATAAATAATTATTAAAAACTTCATTTGTAAAGCTATTGGAGCCAAGTTTACCACAGCTAATTGAGTGCTTATCGTTGCCGATTGCAGTTATGCCTGTTCTTCATGTTTTTGCAGACATGGCGAGCTTTAAAGCTCAACCTTTTGCCGAACATTTTATCAAGTTGAAACAAATTGCTGAACAACAGCCAGCAAGTTTAGGATTAGTTGTGCGCATTATAGGACATGTTGGACATCTTAACCAGGTTTGTTTTAAAATACTGATTGCGTGTATTGTTAAAGATTTAAATTAATTAAAGTAATTTAGGAGAGAGCTAGAGATTCATTGGGCTACTTGGTGCCACTTTTAAGCCAAGCTGACCATACGTTACTGTCTGCTATTTTAAAAGAAGTTAAAATCATTTGCGATTTTTACCCAATATTTTTGAAAGAATATATGAATGAGATTTGCAAATACTCTGATACAACTGCTAGTACTGCTCGAATTTATGTTCAGCAAATTACTCAAAATTATAGCACTCAGCTGTAAGATTCATATTTGTTTATCTTTGGCCTGCCTTTTTAAATGACTTTGTATTATTTTAGAAAACCTCCACATATCAATCATTCTCACTCTGGCATTACAGTAGTGAAATTGGGGAGCAGTAAACAAGATTTGATTTTCCCCAATTCGACACCTTCTAAAGTGTCTTTTACATCTAATAGAACGGGTTTGAATTTAAGTACTCCAAAAATAGGCGCTAACAATAAATACATTAATCACAGCTTAACTAAGCTTCCAGGAAGTATATCAAGTAATTACCGACATTATGAAATTAATCGCATTAAATTGAATTTTTTTGCAATTAGTAAATCAAAGTACAAGTCGTTCTGGTTCATCAGTGGGAATAAATATGAGTATGACTAAATTAAGCTCAAATCAAGCCATCTATCGTAGTGTAACTGCAATTGGTCCTCGATGTAACAACATTCCTACCACAAGAATTAGCAGTTGTGGAGTAACCGTAACAACTCCAGGAGCTGGTATAATGTCTTCGCCGTCCAAAAGCATAAGGTATCTTTGTTGACAATGAATCGGTAAATTTAAACTAAACGTCGTGACTAATTGTTATAGTGGCAGCTTATCAGTATTTCAAGAGGAACCGTCCGATTCTTCCATTTCGCATCATGCTAGTAGCCATTTCCACTCTGATAAACCAAACTCAATGGGTTCCAGTCATTCTGGGATTAATGCAATTCACATCAAAAATTGCGTTTCGACGTCAGTAAATGCATCAAGTCCCACATTACCCAGCCCAATGTCAAGTAGTGGTGGACCAGTATTTTTATTTTCTTCTTCGACAATATCATCTCAACCACAAGGTGGAGCAAACTCAAGTATGACCATTGTTCCCACTCCAGCTTTGACACCTACACCTCCACCACCTTCCCCTCCTTTGCCCTTGGTAAATTCAGCAGGAGTTCACTCCATCAATTTAACAGGGTCATCATCGTCGTCATATTTTCCGAAACCAATCCAAAGCCAGGCAATTAATTTGTTTTGAGATTTCATAACATATTAGCCGTTTTTCAATCGGTATTTTTAAATTGTAGAGGATGTCTGCATTTGAGCCCTATCCTATGAGAGATGCAGTTCAGCATTTTTGTGAAAAACATCTAGATAAGATCAAACAATACATGCAGAAGATATTTCTAACTTTACCATTACCAGTGAAATGCACAATTGAAGGTACTGTAGTGCACTATAAGAATTACCTTTTTTTTTAAAAAAAAAAAAATTTTGTTTGGTTTGTCAATTGCGTAGAAAGGAAAAATCGAAAACACGCCAAATTACATTTTGCATGTCAAGGAAAAGGGGAGCATTGTTTGTACAGTCGAACGTTTTTTACGTTAAAAACTCGATGTCCAAGAATATGGATTCACCTCATGTTTTTAGCATTGCAGGTATTTAAAAATTTATTTTTAAATTACAATAATTAAATTATAACAAGTATATTGATATTCAGGCAAGGTCACCAACCGCACTCAGCACTCGTGAACAATCGGTTAGCAGTTTAAAGACTTGTTGGGACATTTTAAAATCGGATGGCAAATCATTTCTTACGCTTGTCTTTTCTTCTTTTCCATCTTCAAAGGTATCTCGTTTTTATATACAGTATTATGTTATTTTTTAAATAATATATTTTAGGATCAAGAAATTGTTATTCATGAACTTCGAAACGCTCGATATTTTGATGTGTTTGTTTACAATGAGCCACTAAAACATTGGCGTTGTTTTCTTTGCAATCATCCCGACAGAGCAATCGATTTTCTTCAAGATACCGAACCTGTTATTGAAGTAAATATAACATTGAACATTGTTTTGAAACAACTAATAAATTATCATATTGTTTAGGGTCAACTGAAGGAGAAAAAGGGCAAGTGGAAAATATTTCGTCGATGGAGAACTCGTTATTTTACTCTTTCAGGCGCGCATTTATCATATCGTGGTTCGGTAAGGTTGCATTTCAAACACAACCTATTTATATGATAAACTAAGTTATTGCCTTTCTGACAGAAGAATGACACAGATATTCAGCCAATTAACGTAAGCCAGATTCAAAGCGTGAAGGCAATCAGTACGCGAGGAGCACGAAGCATTCCAAAAGCATTCGAGATTTTCACTACTGACAAGACATACGTCCTAAAGGCTAAGGATAGCAAAAATACTGAACAGTGGGTTCAGTGTCTTTCTATTGTTGTAGCTCACTCTCACTCAAAGGACGGATGCCATTGAAGGTGAACTTGAAGCTGTACTAAAGGCTCCTTTCGTTTTTATTGTGATAGTTATATCTTTACTATATTAACCAGAAAGCTGTTAAGTGAAATTGTTTTATAAATGCAACGTTGGTTGTATTATTTATGAGTTGCAAGCTAATGTTAGTAATGAATTCCACGTAGTTATTGTTTTACATTCAGTCCATTCTTCTATACTCGTGCAATGAAAGGTTGCGTTATTAGAGTGTAGAAAGTTTTCAAGTGAGAATTTATTGAGAGTTTTAAAAAATGTTTACAACTGTATATTTATTATTTTGTACAAGGAATTTTAAATTGGAAGATATTCTTAACTCGATACTATGGAAGAATTCGAAAGTTGTTTGATAGAAATTCTATTAATAACATGGTTTTAAAAATTTCGACGTTGAATTGTAGATATTGTATTTATTTGAAAAGTATTTATTGCAATATCTTTCTTAAATTCTAAATTTAAATGGCACATATTTGAAATCTGAACTGTATAAAGAAATGGTAAATGGTGTAAATTGTCATGCGTTAAAGTTAAGATTTGGACAGAAAATAATTTTGATAAGCGAATTCTTATTGATTCATTCCTACTACAGTAATGAAATACCACTAATTAATTGCTCAAAACCTAGTGTAACATCATACGTAATTTACAATGATGTTGTTTTTACTTTAGAAAATTGTTAATAGAAATTTCCGTAAAGTTACCATTAGCGTTGAAACAAATTTTCGGTAGCACTCAAATGGCAGCATTGTAGAACAAGAAGTTAAATTTCTGTTTTTTTATTTCCTGATAATTTATTTTTTTAGAAAGGAATATAAAAGTTTATGAGCGTTACAAAATCCATTAACTGCATATTTATATTTAATGCATCTGTTTAATTATATATGGATTAGTTTATAAACCAGTTGGTGTTTATATTCAGGAGACTTCATATTTTATTATTTTTATAGGTGATATTTAAAACAGGTTTTATACTTATACTCTGAATTTTAAATGTGGTTTTTCCACTTGTTACGTTAGTACATTTTGAGATATTCCATCATTTGTATTCTTTTCTACTTAATAATTGTCAGAATGCTTTAATTTAAGGCAACTATTATTGTTTATAATCATTATTATTATGCGAATTTAGCTAAATTCGGTAATATGGCATTAAAGCCAATCATAATAATTGTGTTAAATGGAAGAATTTATTTAATGCAAAAAACAAAACCAGGAAAGCGTGCGATTTTAAGAAAAACATTAAATGAAATGAAATTGCTTTTGATAGTCTTTGTACCAATGTACATTAGCAAGTTAAATAAATAACCGATTAATTATGATGGTTTGTTATTTTTTTAAAAGTGTAATTTATTGATATAATTTTTTTAAAAAAAAAAGTTTTCCATACTAAATTTAGTTTGTTTATAATGGTAAGCTTTTATCGGTGTACACAATTTGTCGTGATGTTTTTGATTGCTTCGGATAAAATCAAGTTTTATCCACTAATAGAATTTAAATGAGTCTGACTTGAGTCTATAAAGCGCCGTTTAGCTATGGAATGTTGTGTTGGAAGATCTATGTGTGCGCATTTTTTAAAATGGTTGAAGTCCCCTAATTTTAAGTTCAATGTTATGGCGTTGTTGTGCGATTGATTTCATGTATTTTATTTATGCGTGGAGTGAATGTTGTTTCTTTTTTCTTGATGGGTTCTGCTGTATTCGGCGAAATAAATAAATAATAATAATAATAAATATAACCTCAGTAACCGTTATGAAACTTATGACAGATAGTAACTAATCTATCTAAACAAAATTTGTTTTTTAAAACTTTAAACTTATGCTTTTTAATCAACAAAATTACAGTACAGTATTTTTAAGATTTTTTTTAAGTGTTTGCGCATGCGTAAATTGTGTTACAATGGCGCCACGTCTATAGATGAGTTCGGAACTTCTGATTTTCTATCAAGTGCGAGAGAAGGAAACATTACGAGGAATCGACATATACTTGATTTCCTACAAAATGCATGTAAAGTAATATTGTAGTTTGTTAATCCAGATAAATTTTTTGCACCCAATCTTGAAAAATGGTAGCCGGTGGCGCAGTAGCTCGTGGATATTTACGACCAGGCTTTGCAAGATCTCCACCTCTACTGCTGATTGCTCTGATTCTAATATCGGGTATATCCGTATTTAATTATTGGAATCTGTCAGCGCAATACAGCGACGTTGTGAAAGAGATTACCGAATTACAAGAACATATACGAGTTATTACAAATAAGTATGAGGCTGCTGAGAAACAAGTGACTAGTATGAAGCAACTGCTAAAAGATGCCAGTGACGAGCAAGGAAAGTTGAGAGTGAAAACCACTGAAGCTTTATACAAATTGAAGGAAAAGGAAAAATTGTTGTTACTCAAAGCTGAAGAGATTTCCGCGCTGGAAAAGAATGTAAAAACATTTGAAGATGCTGCTGTAATATGATCAATTACTCTAATTATTTATACCCATTCTAATCATATGATTGAATGTTTACATGCAGCTACAGAAGGATGCTGAAGTGTCAAAGCAAGTCGAATTGCAACGTAATTAAATTATGTGGTTGCATAAATCTGTCAAGTGGTTAAATATTATTATTGGTCCATTTTAGATGAAATGGTGCAGTTGAAATCCGAAAATAGTATTCTAAAAGAAAAAAATTCAGTTCTGAAAAAGTCTCTGTCAGACCTGAAGTAAGAATGATAATTAATAATTGAATACAATTGTAAATTAATTAACTATCATTAACTAGTGTCAAGATGTCTGTGATGGCGAATTCGGCTCGTCGTTTCCAGGTAAAGTTTAACTTTTTCATTTAGCATGAATAATTATATCAAAACGATGTAATTACAGCGTAAAAGCTAGTTAACTAAATTTAACGTGGATGAAATTTTAAGCTTCGTTTTAAGTGGTCATTTTACTTTATTCAAATGACAGGTTCCTAACATCGTTCCGGCTGATCTTTCAAAGACAGGTAAATTAGAATAAACTTAAAAATATAATGTGACTTGTTTATAAACTGACTTTTCTATCTTTGTTTATTGTTATAATTTAGTTATGAATAACTCACGAAAGGTAATAATTTAATAACATTTATAGAAAGGTCAGTTTAATTATGTATGGATTCTACTCAATAACATTGATATAAATGCAGGTGGCGGTTTTGATGAATTTAGTGAGAAAATTTATTAACCAAATAAATTAAAAATTTTTAATTTATAGCTGACAGTGTACGAGGGCAGTTAAAATTGCTCGACTCACATAAAGTGCATGTGAGAAGCAAAAGTCAGTTGGGCATAACAATCCATCCAGGCGGGCCGCTGGTTTTCGCGAGACCAGGCGAACGTTAGATCTGATTCTCAAGTGTTATTTTGCCTTAATGTTTTTGTACATTAGTTTCTTGTTTTCTCATATTAAGAATAAGTATTTATATGTTATGGCTCTTTCTTTATAATTGAGCCATTATTCTGTACTGCTTGATGTTATTTTTAAAGCTCCACCTGCATTATATTTACAACATTTTTTATTAAATGTTTAAATTTAAAAAGAATTACTTTGTTTATTAATTGAGTATTATTATTGGTATATTAATAATGAAAATTATAGTTACAGGACCTCGAGCTCAGTTAAGCATTAAGACTAATAATCAAGAACTCAATCAGGTACTTTTGTTTACTTGAAAATCTCTGTACTGTATTTGCTTGTTACTTATTCCTGAAATACTATAATACAAGAGAGTCTCTGTTTTGATGTATTCTTTGTTATTTAGTGTACCATATGTCATTAATCATTATTACTGATTAGATTGCACCTATTAATACCGTTGACATTTTTGACAATTGAGCTATCTTGAAATTTTTTAAAACCGAGCATTTGTAGGAGAAAAGCGTTATGAAATAACGTTAAACCACTGTATTCACAACAATATTACTCCCTATAATTAATTATATATTCATAAATGATTTCTTTAGTTAACAATACTCGATGAAACATTGAGCTAAATAGTTTGCTTAAATTAGTAATTTGCAACACCGATTTTTTGTAATATTTTAGAAACTACCGGGTAAATATTTTTAGCTGAATATCCGAAATTAGCGTCACTGAACTGTCGATTCATTTAATTGGTTAAATTGATGACACGTGACAAAGTGACCCAAGTTTCGGATACCGGTACTAGAAATTTACGTTGAAAAATCTAACGTTTTTAATATTTATACTGTATAACATATTACATAATATTTAACCATTTAATTTCAACTTTTTTTATGATACACGTGACATATAAGTTAATGTGCAGTACCGGTAACTACGTTTGAGCATGTGCACTTGTGTATCTTGATTCCGAGCATTGTGTTTTGCTTTGTTGTGCGCGTAAAGTTTCGACTGCTTGTGAACGTACTGTCGATTTTTAATAATCCAAAAGTTTGGAGATTAATCAATTAGAAAATTTTATTAAATGTTAGACAAAGGACGCGGAAGTTGAACAAGTAACCGAAAAGGTTGAGGAAGAACATGCACAGGAGGAAGTTCGTGAAGGAAATTTAGAGCCAACAGCCCTTCAAGTCGGTGATGTTGCTGTGACCGAAATGAGCAACAACAATATCAAACTTAATGAAAACGTACAAGAAAACGTGGTGTCTAAAGCAAACGATCAACTTAAACGAGCAAAGATCGTAGTTAACACGATTACGACACCAAGCGTTCGAAATGTAACGCAATTTCATCTTGCACCTCCAACAATGGCAGAATCGGCCAAGCAACCAGTTACTAGTCAGTAACTACTGTCAAGTCTATAAGCAGCCATTAATTCAATTTAAAGGTAATGTAACTATATCAGTTTTTAAATTAGCATTTTGTACATTTAAAGTTAAATATTGGGTTTGAGGTAATGTGTTTATCTAAATTTGACGATCAGTATTTTCCGGCTAGTCAACTACGTTGTAGTGCTTACTTATGAATTCAAATTTTTTTTTTGAGGAAGGTTAATATTATACTCACAGTAATCAATTATCTATACTGTATATATTGAACTTGGCCACAATATATTGCCGAAGTCTTTAATATTAAGTTGTGTGTAAATTTGAAATGATGTATCGTTGAATTATCTCTGATTTCCCATAGAATCTTAGGTTAATACTAATCGACATCTATTTAACAACATTCTATTGTAACTTTATCAATCTAAATTGAACCGACACTTAATCAGATTGAATCGATGATCATAGTAGTCAACAAGTTTCAAAAATTTAATTGATTACCGGTACGTGCGATACACCGATGAACCCCAATAGAGTACTGTTTTGACTGATGTTCTTATCATAAACATCTCTTGTTCTTTCTTTAAAAATCAGAATGTTAATAAATTCTTTTAAAAATCACCAGTTGCGTTGATGCGCTATGAAAGCTGCGATTTAAGGTTTCTTTTTATTTATAAAAAAACAAATAACTTACAGAACTTGTCATAATGACATAAATACATCCGAATATACAGTACCGTACATTAAACGTATTAAATACTGTACGAATCATCTGGAATTACAGTGTAACGAACTGGTGGGGGTTCTTTTAGTAAAAGATTTTCTCTTGGAGGGCAACTAACACATCTTCTAAAAAATACAACCAGTCCAAAAAGTGAAAACATTGTAATCGATATGCCGAAAAAGATAGCAGAACCATAGACTCCGTGATTTGGCGATTCTTCTTGGTCAACAGCTGCCATTGGTGGCGACTGTTCGTTATGTGATAAACCGTTGCTTGGTTCATTAAATATTCTGTTAAGTACAGCTGCGTCGGGGATAGTGTGTATGTTGTGATAAGGTGCGGTAGTAACACTGATTCCAATAACGGTGCCGTTATTTGACGCTGAAGTCGACGTTTTTATTACCGGTATTGGTTTTGTTGTTGTAACGGTTGGTGATAGAGTTGGAATTTCGTTGGAATGAATCCTTATTTCTGGATTTGATTTGCTCATTTTAAGCATGGGTATTGTATCAATAATCGTAGCAGGTGTCGATTTAGAGATTACAGCTGCCTTAGTAATCATTGTGGTTGGGGTTTGAACAGTGGTAGAAATATCATCGCTTGGCAATGCGGGCGCAAAATCTTTATTTGCTTTAATATTTAACTGCCATAAATCTCCTAATAAACATTCCGAATTCGCTGTTTGTGAATTATAGCAAGTTACATTGCTGCAGCTAGAGCCGCCATAGTTAAAGATTGTGTCGCCGTGACACCAAGTAATTGACATGTGCCTTTGCACTGGCTGGTGAGAAGATGACATTAATTCTACCTTAGACCAGACATTACTGCTGACATTGTAAAACCACAGATCGTTATTCAAGTATAGCTGTCCATCGATTTCACTTTCCCCATTGAAAAGCCACAGATTACCATTTAGGTCGGTACAAGTTCCTCCATGTCTATGAACGCCTGGCCAAGTAATAATTCCTTGATTTGACTCGTTGATTAAAACCCAATTATCTGAACTGTTAGTTCCATTTTTGGTTGTAAATTTCCAAAGTTGGACTATAAAGTCACTGGTGTTGCTATTCGTTTGCTCGATTTTATCTCGCATTAAGAAAATATTTCCATTGGACAGTTTCCAAAGCAGTGCGCTATTATCAACCGCATGTAATCCTGGAAAGAGTTGACATTAAATAATTTTTTTTAAAAGTTAATCAAATACCGATTTTCGGATTGTTACCTGTTTCGTTGATGTTCTGTATGGGAAGTTGTTGAATCCATGTCATATTCGAAAAGTGCAATATCCACGAATCTTCCAGTGGTTGTCCATCATGTCCTTTGCCACCGACCAAATGCATTTGATCATTTTCTTCATCGCACCAGTAAAGTGAATCGAATCGTGGTGAAGGGGCTTGGGTAGTTTTGTAATTTTTCCACGTAGTTTTGTGGCCGAGATTAATGATCAACAGTTCATTGGTTGTAACACAGCTATCATTTTTCTCAATCCGACCCCCAAATATAATTAATCGATCAGCATTCTTAGAACCACACATCGCTGCCATTTCTCTTCCAATTAGTTCTGATTTAATGGCGTTATTTTTGTCTGTGAAATGAAATATAAAATTCAAAATTATTTTTATTCCGTATAATAAAACAATAAGACTAAATGGCTAAAGAAGACCTTGGCTGTAATTTGCTTGTTGACTAATCAGTTTACTCCATTTATTATCAGTGGAGTTGTAGCTCCATAAATCACTCAATAAAACCACATTCGTGCGATTCTGGCTGATGCCTCGCCCTCCAAATAGCATTAACCGCCCTTTTGGTGAGACCCATTTTGAAGCCCCAGCTCTAGGACCTGGATCAATAGGTCTCAGATCAGCTGTAGCGTTGCTGTTAATTGAAACCAACTTCCAACCTATTAACGAGTGCGAAAGTAGTAAATTTTTAATTTTATTTTTCATTATTTATGAGTAAAAACGCGTTGATAAGTTAGTAAAACAAAATAATACCGGATGTTAGCTGTAAGGCGAATGAATATTTAATAAACACCAATAAGGTGAAGACAAAAATGATGTAAAATGGTCGGATTTTATGGTTGCCCATGGTGGACGTTTACACCTATAAAATACATGTTAAAAGAATAATAAAAGATTTGTTTACTGTAGATAAACAATGCAAAACGATGTTTGTTTTTCTAATAAAATTGAGTTTCGTTAACCTTTAAACTTGAGGAGCTTGAGAGGATATTGACTTAGTATCCGAGTATTGATCAGTGATCGATTTTGAATCTCTGCTTATTTTTAAGAATCTGAGGTCAAATCTCCCATCTCCTCGGTAACAATAAATAGTAAGAAATTCTAGGCCAATATAATCTAGATATTGGCTATAATAATTATGGCGTCTAAAGCAAAATTAGATCACGAATGCGCTATGAGTTGTTTATTATTTTCCACTCAACATGAACGAATCTTTGTTTTTTTTATTGTTATCATGCTGTACGTTTAAAAAAGGGTGTTGCCTTCAAAATGAAACCATTCCATCGTCTACTTAATTAAGTACTACAGTATATACTTAACATAATTAAAATATACGCTGTGATTGATCGTCACTGGATATAAACTTTTCTGTTGTTTAGCAATTTAGATATCGTAATTGTAGATGACATGATAGTTTCTCTATGGAAACTAATTGATGAAGGCACAGTTGGATAAACTAATGTTAAGCTTAAAGTGATTGCCAATTTTAAGGGGACGTTACACTGTGTGACTGCAACTTCATTTTTGTTTGAAGTTTTCCTTTTATTTTTACTAAGGTTGTTAACCCTCAAATCTTTTTTTTTAGTTTCCTTCCTTTCACTGTTATTTCTATCATTTATATCGATCGCCGTTCCATTATCCTAACATGCTTCCGTAACCCTTTAACTCAATCAACGTTCAACGTCAAAGTCTTTCAAAAACGAGACGATAAATTATTAAAATTTAATAGAGAAATAAAATATCAAATAGCTTATAAAGCGCGTATGCCAAGTAAAGCGCGTATGCCAAGTAAAGCGCAACATACAATTGGTTTTAAATTGTTAGTAAAGTTTAATGTGGGTATAAAAGAGATTAACAGTTTATGAATTTTTTTTAACCTCAAGTTATAGATTTTTTTCAGACTGATGTATGGATCTTAAATCGAATTGTAATTATTATTTCATGATCTAGAAATGATAGTCATTTTTGATAATCAAACTTCGATTAAAAAGAAAGCTATTTCAATTTTTAAAATGTCTAGTTACTTTAAAAATAATTAAGTTGTAAATTCTTGACAATGACTTTGACCAACAACTAGCTATTTGCTTAATTTTATGAAATTATACGTGAATGAAGACATTGAGATTGAATACCTTTAATTTGTTGCTGTGAAAATTGCCGGTTGTATGATGTTGCTGTCCATCTTCATGGACCCATAAAAATCAATAGATGCTGACTTGTGAGATTCGTAATTTTACACCGACTTATACGTTGAGGATGACCATTGCAATTAATCACGTAATAATGCTTATTTTTAGCGACTTTTAGTAAGCGTTAATTTGTAAGGTGTTTGTTCCGGTTTATTTTGATGGAAGTGATGTATTGGAAAGATTTAAAGGACATCCGCCCTTCTCAACACACAAAACATACACTCTGGTTTAGCTATTAATCGCAGCACAGGAAAGAGAAGTGCGCATGCGTTTATTGAAGAGCAGTGGAAAGAGAAATTTTTCCATCCTACTATTTTATTTGAGTTTTGAACGTCGGTTTTCCTCGCCAACCCCAACGGCCATAAATAATTTGTAATAAACATCAAATCCACACCAACTCTTGTCATCCACTAAAAACCGCATATGCTCACAACTTAGCATTAAGTGCAACTTAAAATACCCCATCGAAAATATTGTTTAAAAGTCTTACCAGAGGGTTGTAATATTTAACGGCAACCACGCAAAACATTATACGTTCAGTATAATAATAATCAATTATTTAAAACATTTTTTTATAAAGTTTTTTTGCGTCTTTGTAGTTTGTATTTTAGTTCAACTGAACATTGTTGACGTAATTTGTGTGAGTGGGAAGTAAATACTGTATAGAATTTGCGAGATGCATTTTGTAATATAATATTGAAAATGATAGTCAATATGATCGTATTTATTTGAAAGTAGATGCAACAATTTTAGATTTATATATTAAAGCTACTATACAGTATTTTCAATAATAAGCATTATTATTTTAGTATCACATTTCTGTTTACTACATTTAAGAAAATGTTGAATTTTGTTTTGTATTGTAAACTGACTTTAGTTATACTGTAGTACATTACTAATATCTGCTTTATTACGTCGTGGATTTTATTATAAAAATAATACAGTAAATTATTACGTGTTTGTCAAAGGCTATCTCGAATCATGCTGTACATGTGATAAATCGTGTCTTGTTTGGGGTTTTGTCTATTAGGATAATTGAATTATTTATTGTCTAACCTCGTTTTTTTGTAAATATTGTTTGCCTTGTTAAAGGTCACAATTTACTAGTAGATTCTGCAGTATTATAACCATTATCTTCTTTAAATGCTTGTTTCACATGCTATAATAGGCCCCTGAAGACACAATATACTGTATGTTTATTTGTTATTAGCTGTATAAATTAAATTTTCCATTAAATTTCAAAATACATAAAAGATAGACACGCAACCCCAGTAGGTATTAATTTATCCTATGCAGATTATTCTATTCAGTTAAGCCAGGACTGGTTCTGGCTTTTATCCTATGGACTTATTCAATAACTGAAACAATTGTTTACGTGCTGCTTCATAGCGTTGATATAAACTTACAGTGCAAAGGAAATGTTAAACGTTACCACTCGAATGGCTGATTACATTACCATGAAGTGTCTTTTATGTCAGCTGCTACGCTGGATTCCAATAAATTTTACAACTTTACACTAATGGGAAAGATGTTGACTTCAATTTTATTTTGTACGTTGGTAGTTGATTGGCTATCTCTGCCGTCAGAAGTCATTTGGAAAGGGATAAAATACATTTGAACGTAAGCTATGGATAACTAGGGGCATTTCATTTGACGCTTTCATTCGTTAATAATAATAAATCACAATCAGTTTTGCGTTTAGAATAGTACACTCGTGTAACATATTAATAGAAGTTAACTTACAGTACATCGGAGCCTGTCATATACTGTAAGTTATTATAGATTGTTTATTGCGTTATTAAGCACTTTTAGTTTTTTTTTATTCTATCAACTATAATTCAGACAATTTAATTATACACGGTTTAGGCACTTGTACACAGAACATAAAATTACTATTATAGTAGGATAAAATAGGACAGCACAAGTTAGGATTATAGGCCATTATTATATTTGGTTTGGTTTTGTCGTGCCCCAGATTTAGACCTAACTGAAACGTTGGCATTTACTTAAATTTTAAAAGCTAAATATTTCATTTGCACATCATTAAAAATCCTAAATGAGATATTTATTACTAAAAAAGGAATTGAATTGCTGACAATTAGCATGAAATATCGAAATTGATTTTTTAATCTTCATATTTGTTTATACAGTACTTGCATTGGACGTGATTGAAAATTTTAATTTAGATTACAAATAAAGCGTGATTTGTAATTAACAATATAGTCGATTGAATAAGTATATTTTTATGCTGAGACAGAAAATCCAGCAAAAACTCATTAAAGACTGGAGTGTTTTGAGATAATAAAAAAATTAATTACGCATAATTAACTAGTTGTGCTTGTAGTGATATGATTTGAATTGGCAATGAAGGTTATGCAAGTGTTACTGTTCAATTAGGTAAAAATGATCAAATTTCCTTTTTGTTTAGTAGCAGTAGTAAGAATGACTTGTGAGTTCATGACAGAGCACTCTACGTACTGTACATAGCGCATAATATTATCAAACACGATATTTTTCTACACTTAATTAGTTCATTAATATTCGGATAAAGAGTCTCCATTCATAGTTGTGCCATATTTTATCGCCACACCGAGTTGCAAGTGGATTGGGATGACATTATTAACATGTCATTAAAAACTTAACAATAATATGACTATTACGCAAAAGTGGCATTTTAGCGACGCCAGTCGCATGTAAATTTAAATTTGTTTACGAAAAATAAAGAAATTTAATTTACCTTCTCAGTGATTTACACGAATGATCTTCTAGCTGTTAATGTTGATATGCTCTCATCTGGCTGACAATGTCTAAATGTCATGTTTGTTATCTGGTTATTACAGCAAAATGTTGGGATGAACGTCGAAAATATAGTACGCACTTAAATGAAGAGATGGAGTAAAGGATCTGGGAATTGAAAGATGAAATGGCAATGGCTGTTTGTGTGCAGATGAGAGATGCAAAAATATCGAACTGATGGGGATGGTTGGGTTGATTTTATCAAATGGAGAGAAGAAAGGGGGAGATGGTTGGTTGAACGGAAGTGACAGATGCTACGTTTATTATCCGTAACATCTGCGCGCTTGTCAGCTTTTATATTTCTCTCCCTAGTATAAACTGATAATATGTAATAGTAGTGTTACTAAAAAAATGATTGTTAGCTACAATAACGCACAGCAGTGGAATATTGATTTCATACAGACATACGGTGTTGTACTTGTATAGGTCGTGGTTTAATAGGAAACCATTCGCATGCATACTGTAGATGCGCATTAACGTTGGTAAACGTTGAGTTTGGATGCAAACAATACATTGATAAAAGTTAACAAAAAAATATTTTTAATTTAATTTTTATTTTTGCATTCCATGTCGTTTCAATCCTGTATCTATGCTGTTTTTGTTGAAAGTTTTATTTTTTTGTAGTTTTAATATTCGACTAGCATTGCTTTATATTAATAACGTATAAATTAGATATCGATTGGTTATCGATTTATTATGTGAGTAGGGTTCTGTTGCATTCGTATAGATAGTTTATTTTGTCAATATCAGTTTGACTGAAGCTTTTTCTTTGTCCAATTTTGATGTCGTTTCCTTTGGTAGGAACAATAGTTGGTATACTAGTATTTTTAGCAAAACTATACGCAGAATAATGCATGAGTGAGCCATAATCATAGTGAAGATCAAATGTCTGCGATTCTTCATCGTCCAACTTTTGAAAGTTGTGCTGCCGTTCTGTTATCAATATTTTATATTTGTTGGTTAAAACTTTTAAAGGCTAAACTAATTCAGTTAATGTAGTATAACGGTAGCTACCTAATGGTATATTTTCCCAATTAATTGAAATATATTCATCTCTGTTTGAACGGCTATGTTCATGCCAAATGCCCAGTGCATGCATAAGTTCATGCATGACAATTCCTTTAGTTAAACATCCTGGAATTTCCAAAGACAACGTTTGCATTAACCCATGGCGACCCACGTATGAATTACATCTAAAGTATTACATAATGTACTCCATGTTTAAAAATGCATTGGATAGTTAGTTTTAGCGTGATTAATAATTTAAAACAATACGAACCCAGTATTGGACATTATGGAGATAAAATTAAGCTCTGTTGTGTGTGGTACAAAGCGAACGCAGGTAAATTGGTGAAACTCTTGTATTGCTGCTTTAATGATATCGGTGTGCTCTTGTTCTACAGAAAATAATTTTGAACATGTCAACTACAGTAATTTCATTATTTGAACTCATTGAATGTTAGACTCAACTAAATTTTAACACGTCGATAATGTATGGTACAACACCATCCGGCCATTTTCGAGTAAGGTTTCGTATAACATTGCGTGCCTAGGAGAAACAAACATCTGACACAGTTACAGTGCATCTAATACATTACTTGATTAAAAATGATCAACAAAAACTGTAATAAATGTAGAGCATATTTTAAGCTGAGAAACACTTTTACAGTACCTACAATTTAATTTTCAGTTTATTTCTAAATGATTTGTATTAAGAAAATTGCAAACTAAATCATCAGTTTTACAATGTGAAATGTTCAATTTAATACATTTCTTTAAATAATTGTGTTATGGCCCAGTTGAACACTTTCCAAAAAGATATGGATATGCGTAAATTGTATGGTTTTTTTTATATATTATCTAATAAAAAATGCAAGTATTGTACATTATATCTAGGTTAATAAAACTTAATATCATCTGTTACATAAGCATATATATTTTTTGAGATGGTTTAAAAAGTGGACATGTTAACCAAAAACTACATCAAACTCACTTCTCCTTTATTGATCTTGTATCCTAAAATATCTCCTTGGAAATAATCTAAAAAATTATAATTAGTAGCTTACTCGAATGCTTTGCTTAATTAAACTTTAATAACTAACTTCCTATTTCGTCGTAGTTGGGTCCGACTCCATTTTGTCCGTAGGGCACCGAGAATACTGCAACAAAAATAATTTAAAAAATAACCATTAAATTCGGATTGAACTGTTGAATGCTGAACTATTTTAGCTCAACAAAAGGCCAAATAGCTAATGCCATCATTAATCAGATGTGATCATCATGTATTTTAGCAGAACATGACAGTTTTAACTCTCACTTTAAATAATGTCACAGCATTAAATAAATATTTATAACGATAAACAAACGAAGCAGCAATATCGTTGACTAACTTTCCTATTCACTTCACGTACTTACTGTTTTTTGACATCACATTGGTAGTGGCGGCTAATATAAATATGAAAATGCCGTTAACATGACTGAGAGTAGACGCAAATACATTGTCACTGTGCATTTCATAACGTCACTGTTAATTTTAAAAGTACAACATAAAACAAACAAAAATTGTGAAGAGGCTTTTTTATTGGTTGTCAGTATTTATAGGAAATTTATGTAAAGTATTTAGGTGCTCAGTATGGGTTCTCAATGGTGTCCTTGAATAGTAAACAAATTATGTCACCATTCACCTGGAATAATCATCTCCCATTGTCCATCCGTTTGTTTTATATTTTTTAAACCGACATCATTTTAACACAATCTAATCATATTAATGACTTTACAGTGACCTAGATAACTTTTAACAACCAAAACTGAACAAGTACGGTGTTCGATTAGTAAAAGTTTATTGGCAGTCAATTTTGTCCATTGGGAATGGTTTTCTATGCACTATTATAATGTTTCATACTGTTTATTGACATTGTGCTGTAATCTAAGTCCTCTTGAGTTTTAAATGATCTTTCTCTGGAAATGATTGCCCAAGGCCCTCTATTATTACGTCTTTAAAACAATGACAATAGAAGGAAATACTAATTTACTGCGCATGCGAATATGATTCCATGTACCGTAAGTAGTTCCAGGAATGTTGCCTTAGAAACGTGAAACGCTAAAATCCGGCTTGGATTTTTTATTTATTTTTTCGTACGTACTTGGGAAAATATAAGGAAATGTTTATGTGTGTTTCTTTAAACAAATCTAACCTGGTATTGATCGAATTTAAATAAAGCATAATATTTGCATTATTTATAAGGTTTATATGCATTTTAAATAACATGTTGAACAGTTGCCAGTTTTCATTCTCTAATTGTAATTGTTATGGCATTGGGAGCAGTTTATAAAGCTCTGAAATCGTTAGCGTTCTCAAAATGACGTCATGAACGGAAGATAAAGAAATTTATTGGGCAATTTTCACTACTTTTTACTACTTTCACTATGACATTTTTATACTTTAACCTTGTTTTATGTAGTTATCTACATGAAAACAAACCATCTCTCAATTTCTCTTTCCTCTTCATTTTATGCATTATATTGTGGTTGCTGTTAATGGTAGAAACTTTGAGAAATCTCATTTTCATATACTGCAGCTCTAATAAATTAGTTGAATAAATTTAAACCATCCTTTCATATTACAGCAGTAATGAAACGGTTCTCTTTAAAAGTATCATAATAATATACACTATGCAAAATATCCTTTGTCACGTAATTTGCACGCATAAATCTTCATTGGATTTAACTGACACTGACCATAAGTTTAAAGTTAGTAAAATAGGTCAAGGGGTTCTATTACAACAAATCCACTTTTTAATTCAGGTACAAAATTGAATGGAACCTTGGAAGATTTAAAGCCCATTGCTTTTGTATATTGATTTAGGAAATTAGAAACAAGGATGCACTTGTGTCGTGTTAGTGTAATTAAACATGCTCTGTACTTTTAAATAGGAATGATGTGTTTTAAATTTTAGATTTATCTCTTTGATTCTTGATTGTACTGTAAATGTACTTGTATACTGCAAATATTATTATCGAGTTTATTTATTGCTCATTAGCAGCATCTGGTGGTTCATTGTTGAATTTACTAGCTATTTGTAAACATCGCTTTCTTTCGCTAGATGGCCTTGTTGCTTCAGAATTTGCCTAGATTGCTTTTATTTTTTTTTATATTAACTTTAGTAGAAAGACAAACAAGCACTGATTGTTGTTTGTGACGTAACACCCTTTGATTCCTAATGACGTTATTTTTGTAGTAGATCTTGTGAAGGTGTATAATGACTACAGGTGGAAAAGTAGTTTCCCTTATTTCAAACGCCACCAAGCCTCCCTTTGTACCACTCTGTACCAGCTACGAAGCTATTTTCATTTTTCAAACATCAAAGCTCGAAACAGGTTGTTTTTTTGAGTCGAGAAGAGATGCAAACTGAATCATGTTGAAACTATTTCGTGGGTTGGTTAGTAAAGCGAGAAGGCGCTTTTTACTAATTTTGTAAACACGGTGATAAATATACGGTGTACGAATAGCTGTTAAATTTAAAGATGAGGTTACCTATCAAGGTTATAGTGATGGAGATTAATAAAGATGAGTTGATGACCATTTCCAGTAGCTATTATATTAATTAGCAGTCTAATAATAATTGTAAATTTAGCAAGTTTTTTTTTTTTTTGCTAAAGATGCGTGCTGTAAAGAAGAGTTGATCACCTGTAACTCTTATTTCCGTTTACGTTATTTGAATTTTAATTAGAGTTTTAAGGAAACTGGCATCTTAATGCGATATTTTTGTAAAGTCAAGAAGTTTATCAATATTCTGAAATATTTTTTTTGTTACTATTGTAATTTTTTGATACAATTAAATGATTTCCGTTTGCGTGCGGTTTAGTCGTTGTACGGTAAATTTGAAGGAAATAAGTTTTTATTCACAAATACAATAATCAAGAACTTTAAGTTTTTAAGTACACTTTTAAGTATTTTTCTAAATTTGTAAAGTTCGATAAAAATTTAAAATAATTGGATTTTGTTTTATACTTTTAAAATCTAAAGTTGTCACGCCCTTATTTCTTAGCATTATATTTCATTTTGTTGATAGATTATTGATATGATATTATGACGTGATCAGTTACACGCGCCATGTATGTTATTAGAAAATAATGAAATGCAGTGAAACGAGTTTTTTCATTACTGTTCTTTAAGCCGTTTTTATATTTCATCACCAGTCGCCAACAATTATTGAAGTTTTCTATGTAAATTGAGGTCTTTGTATGATTATATAGTCTGGTGGTAAAACTACTGTGACCTCGATCAGTTATATTGTTTGGCCACATGGCTGGTTCTCATTTGACCATCTGGTTAATAATAGATCGCACACTTATTTGGCAAATTTAAGAGGGCTTTTCGTCGAGTTCACGGTCAAACATGCTTCCATCTTTTAACACAAAAGCCAGC
The DNA here is from genome assembly GCA_013389785.1 of Helicorthomorpha holstii. Classification (NCBI taxonomy): domain Eukaryota; kingdom Metazoa; phylum Arthropoda; class Diplopoda; order Polydesmida; family Paradoxosomatidae; genus Helicorthomorpha; species Helicorthomorpha holstii. The sequence continues at coordinate 6,793,741 of JAAFCF010005748.1, forward strand.
TATTAAATACCTACATTACATCATCTCTGCTAATTTGTTTTTTTGATTTTTGAAAATCGATCATGATAAACATTAATTAAAGCGATTCTGGAACGACTTTCAAAGTTATGATCAATTGCTATACAATAGCAATTGGCTGAGTCACTTCATAAATTGATTTTCAGTACTAACAATTGAAGTTTTGCAATATTAAACGGAATTACAATGATTGTTTGTTGATTATTTTTAACAAATATCAAGTTTATTTTTAAGCTGATTAATTTTGATTACATTTTTATTTATGTAATATCGCGGTACCGGTATTGCAATTAAATTAAAGCAATTTTTTAAGGATGAATTAAGTATTATATTAAGTGGCATGAAGTAAGAATGCGAATGAAGCCGTTATCTTAAAATTTTGCATCGAATATTAATGCAAATCCGTTCATTTACTCGAGTTAATAGATTTTTAATCTGGGTTTATTGGCTTTTCTTAATGGTGAACATTGGTCTATCAGCTAATTGTCAATAATTAAGTTAGCAACATTTGCTTTAACAACAAACTCTATAATACTGTACAATACAATCATAATCCTTTGAATAATCTGCTTTACAGTATATCGCTCGATCGATTATTCTAAATGCAATATACTGTACCAGTATTCATTATACAGTATAGTAATTATTAAAATACCATAAATACTAAGTAAATAATTAGATTAAGATAAGTAATTTAATTTGATTTTAGTGTTTATTTTTTGATTGAACGTTAAGAAACGCATGTTTTCTCATTGACGGAGAACAATTAACATTAGCTTACTCATATGACAATAAATCGGATGGCTAGAATTGATAAAGTACTGTGAATTTAACTCTATTTGATATAAATCTCATTTCATAAATTGCTTTTTATTAACAACTTGACAACATGATTGTCCGTTATTCATATTGTTGTATAGATTGTGATTGATTAGTCATATCATTTGTGCAGTATTTGTAGGGCTTTAAGTTAATCATGATAATATGCAGTACAGTACTGATTACTTTGTAGCGCTGGCAATGAGCTATGCAAATGAAGTGAGTCCTAAATAACTGATGTTCATATACAGGAGCTTTGAAGTACTGTAGGCGCAGGAAATTGTAGACCTTGGTGTAAAACTGCACATGAAAGGCCTCCTTTGAATTCATTACACATAAATTTGTATAAGTAACGTTGAACAACAGTCAATTGAATGGGGGGATGAAAAGTTTTACTTTTAGTCTGAAATTTATTTAAAATTTTCATTCACATTACTCATTGTTTACATCAAAAGAATTACCTTCTGTTCAATTCCAGAAAAAAAACTTGCTGTTTCTTTTATTTTCTTTTCATTTTTATTATAACGAAATTTTTCCTAATAAATTATCCTTAATTGTGAATCGTTATAAGAAACATTGAAGGTAACGTTCCACTCAAATTAACGAACATTATAAACGAAATTGGCAGATTAACAAGATAATTCAATGGACATTAGAACAGGAAACAAGCAATAAGATTACTACAATAATTTTATATGTACAGTACGTTATAACTTATAAGAAGTACTTAAAGTTTAAGTAATAATAATTGTGATTAATAAAAAGCAATTTTCAGTGTTGAAAATAATCAAATTAAGAAGACATTTTGCGTGAATACCAAAACGATAGTAGTGGTGTTAACAACTTCATTTTAATTAAATGTTTTGGTTTTAAAATATCATAATCGCACTTAGCTTTTAACTTTTCTCTCTCCGATTTCCCTAGTTTTGTTTTTGTTCTGGTTTCCACGACTAGATGTCATTAGACTCATTTTTCTTAATGTGTTTTGTTTATTTCATTAGATGGCTGGAGACTGTAGATTTCTTTTAACGTTTGAAAATGCAGTACTTGTTTCTTTAGTTAGATGTTAATTACAAGATTCAACTTTTTAAAAATCTAATGTGTGGAAAATCCGCTGACCTGCTTCATTTCGTGAGATGAGACTTTACAATGGTTTTACTTCATTTGTGCAATTAAATAGAAAACTTTAAAGAGGAAAGCAAAATACTATAAATAAGTTAGTTAACGGGTTCTTGTTACTTTTAAACAACACTTTTCAATATGTTTTTTTCGTAATTGATACTGAATGTGCAAAATTATGGTTGGTTTGGTAAATGTAATTTAGCAATTGCCTGTGAATTCAGAGAACGTTAAAGGGGAATTGAGGATATATATTGGGAAATAAATTTACTATTTTACTAAAAGCGTTTGAAAAACAGCAACAAATTTTAGCCATAACACAAAATACCATAGAGTTACCGTCATCTGTAAAACTTTAAATAAAAAACCCAATTCATTAAGTTAGTCGGATCAATTTGATTTGGTGTGATTGACTAACCGGATTTATTTCTACCTACAGTTCAGTGATGTCATTACAAATACGGTACCTATAGTATAAAAATATTTTTCTTAGAAAAATTAATCTTTACTAAATTCTTCTTTAATGACACAAATTTAGTAACCACTTAGAAGGTATACGGATATAATGGTAATAAAATACAAAACTTTTTGTTGATTAAATCGTGTCACATTTTTCTTCTATGTACAGTATATTGAAATCTTAATTTAAGTAATTCAAAAAATATATGTGGTCATTACTAAAATACTGTGATTCAAAATCAAACTTAATTGGCGTCAATGCCACATTGACGCAACTGTCCTAAATACGTTATGGCTTGTAACACTGAACTATTTAATATATATTTTATTGCATACTTTAAATTTTTAAGAAACTTAAGATATTTGTACAGAATTTACTCAGAAAATGACTAATTCATTAGTGTTGCGTTGCTAAATGAATGCTGACGTCATTACAAATTATGATTTCTAATGACGTTATCGTCGTGCTTTTTATATTATGATGACGTAAATTTTACTTTTGAGGATTCATGTGTATGACGTTTTAAGTGGTCAACTTTTAATAAAATTTAAAAAAAATACTTACAGGTATATTGAAAAAGTTTACCAGTTCCCGGTTACTTGTTTTTAGTTTAATGTTCATGCAAGTTTCAAGTGACGTTATCCATCTTAACTTCTACATGAATTGATTTAATGTATAATGAATGACTGAGAAACATTAAATGTTCCTCATTCGACCTAAATCAGGTTTTTCTTTGAATCCGTAAAAACAATCGACTAATTTAAACAACTTTGTATAAAATGTCTACGGTATAAACAAGGTCATGTTTATAAGTTTTGTAGATGAGTACACGCGCCATTTTTAATAATCAAATCGTATTTATTGTGTTTTTTCTCGTTTTTTTTTTTTAAATTACTTTAAAAAGTAATTGAAGGGGTTGTTTTATTTCTTTTTTTGATTTTCACTAGTGCCAGACGAATGACGATATCGTCAACATTTGTTGCACCTGTTCTCATGTTTTAAAACTGCATTTCCGCTCAGTCTTTACCGGAAATTGGAGAATGTATCAATGTGACTTTTATTCAACAATTAAAAATACGTTTTATACACGTCATAATAAAAGTATTAATTATAATCGTATGATGATATACAGAATTTTCTTTTCAATTTTAATTGAAATCTAGGCAACCTTCAAAATCCGGTTCAAAATATTATGTGTACGCGAAGTGGCCAAGGAAAAAATCCCAATAACAATTATTATATTTAGTTTAAAATTTAAATAACATAGCAAACAATGTTAAATTGTATAAATGTTAGATACATGACCTCAGAATTTAAGTTGATTTCACAATTATTATTTACATCTTCTTAGTTTTTCACTGGAGTGTCACGGACTGTTGTTGTCATCTTATTATTTAAATAAGTTATTTTTAAAATAATATAGTAATTGACATGCTGAAACGACAATTAAAGTGCTGTAGTAAACAAGTCATTTTTAGGTATAATAGGTATTTAGTGTTTCGTCAGTTTTTTAAGAAATTGAAGATTTTTATATTAATTGTGTAAGATCCTTATTGAGAAATGTGTAGAAATCCGCATTAAAATGGCAAGCAAACTACAGATAGATATTGCATGATCATCGTAAGAAGGTAAATCCACGTATTTACCCAATATGTCATCATTAAATTTGTCTTAGTTAACAATAGAATGTATGCATTAATGTGAGCTGATGAAAAAACATTACAAATCAGTGGTCTGTCATTAAAACGACAATTGTTATTCATTTTTCTATTTTGGTACATGCAAATTCATAATATGATAACATCTACTGATATTTCATTTGTAATTAAATTCAATGTAGTCATGTACCTTGAAGTTGAGCTTATTAAATCAGCTATATTAAATTCATTTTTAATGATAATGTTATAGGTTAAATAGGAACTCAATTATTAAACAGCAAATGCGCTTAATTTTTCGAAACAATGTTATGCAATATTAATGGCAATGTACATTATACAGCGATTGAGGAAATGTCTATTATGCATTAATGAAATGAATAGAGGGCGCTAAAGTTGCTGCCGTAAGAGCTACCTGTTAACTGTGGCGTCGTGGCTATGCAACATTGAAGGCTTTGTGTTTATGAGTGTGGACCGAGATAGGAGGAGGAGAGCATCAGTTGTTTTGCTTTGCTCACTTATTATCCATCGCAACTTTGCAAGTGGTCGTTAGACGTTAGTCGTGCTAGGGGCTTAATACGATATTATTGTGTTGTTTATCGCAAGGATTTTTTTTCTTACATAAAACGACGTTGTTTTCCTTCGTGTTCTCATAGAACAACTTTTACGTTCTATGTCAGTCACTGTTTTGGATATGTATGAGTTTATTCGTTCTTGTCACCGGAAGCGCGGTCGTTAAAAAGGATTTTTTATTTATATAAAGTAATTTAAAATTGCAGTTAATAATTATTGTGTTCAGAGTTAAAACGGAAACACAAGAAGTATTAACCATGCTCAGGTATCGAAAAAAGTACAGGTCAATGCCTAGTAGAGAATCGCTGAAATGCATAAACTTTTCCTATCGAACAGTTTTGCTGTTCATGATGTTTGCCGGGAATTTAATATATGCGACGCCAATAAACCCCTCTCTAGACGCCGATGAGCCGGCCAATGCTACGGCAAATACCACAAACATTTACGATGAATTGACAACTGCTGTGCCGCTCTTATTCAACTTATCAGGGCAGCAGCAACAGCAGGTGCTCGCGCTTCAAAAGGTTTTTAACGCTAGTTTGAATAATCAATGCGAGTGCGAATCGCCATGTTTAGATCAGCTTGATCTCAATTGCCCATTTAATAGAACCGTACTAAGGTCGGATTGCACGTGTTGTGATATACCCGTGTGTGCAAGACAGATTGGACAATCGTGTAACAATAATCTGCTCGTCTGTGATAGGGAATTGGGATTAACTTGTGATAATGACACCAACACCTGCTCAGGTTAGAATAAAAAAATTACATTTTTTACTAACAAACTTCTATTTTGATAAATGAAACTTCATTATGTAATGTAATCGCATTCGATCTCGTTATTTGTATTGTGTTTTTCGCCATTGCAGCAACAAACACAATTTAACTGATCAGTCTATACATAACTAACATAAATTACTAGTCAACCACTATATAACTACGTTAACTACTGTAAGTTAAGTTGTGTGACATCTAAACGGCAGAAGACAGGTTTGACAACAGTTTCAAATTAAATAAAAGTTTAGTAATTTGGACCTATAAACCTAGTTATCTCAATTTATTAAAAATGCAGCTTCCTGTCGTCATTAGCACATAAAGAAAATTCAATTTCATATACAGTACTGTTTAAATCGGGGATAACTTAATTAATTTAGAAAATACATGTATAAAGTTTACTTTTAATACTGTATTTAATTAAAAGGCAAAAGTACACATCACCATTTTGATTAGCCATGTAATGTAGATACGAGTATAAAATTTAATGAATTCTATTAAAAGTTTCTAATTATTTTTTCTATTAATGTAATAAAATTTAAAGAAATTGGCAAAAAAACAAAATTTTTAATTGTAACTATGCTAGGAAAATGCTTTGTCTAATGGTGTAATGTTGTTTTTGCTGTTGCTTTGAATCACGATGTGGTAATTAAATTTCAACGAGGAATTTTGTGAAAGAAATCAATGCTCTCAATAGCCAATTTTTTTTTTTTTTTTTTTCTTTGAGTTCATGAAAAATCGCCCCAATTGAAAAAAAAAACCAGTTTAATATTTGGAGGAAAGGTATGTTTTTAACATCTTAGAAATAAATTTCAAGTCGCTGAACCGGATTTTTATCATCGTTATTCTTCAGCACCAGAAACATTTACAGTACATGTATAATAATTATAATGTGTATCATTATCTCACTAAAGGTCGTTAAAGAATGCCCATTGAGGTTTGAAGCAAAAAATCAATGATTATTTTAAATTTTATTTTACAATATGATTAGCAATTTTGATAAGTTTTACCTTGATTTCCAAAATACTTGAATGAGATTTGCTAAGTAATCAAACCTAAAAAATAAATAAAAATGTTGAAACAGCACCATTTCAACACTGATGTTATTTTGTCTAGTTATTTGGAGAAGGTGATGGAGAGCTTATTTTATTTTTAAATTTTATTATTGTATTCATTTTAAAATCTGACATCATAAAAAAGACAATTGCTTCGATATATGTGCGTGAAATTGGTAATTGATTTTGCAATGAAATGATACAGTATCCTAACACAGGAAGCCGTTTCGGTAGTAACACAAAAAATAATGTTTTGACTTTTGGTTGAAATTTGAGAATTTTCAGTACATTAAACAATTTATAAATCACGCGTTTGAAAAAAGTTTATTTGCACATTATTTTTCAGCGAAAAAATATTCCATAGATATTAAACTGTATTTTTAATCTTAATTACATTAAAGAATTATCATTGTTGCTTCCTGAAGCCCTGTTTAAACTTCATTTTGTTCATGTCCATAGAATATGATTAGTTTTGCCATTGGCGTCATTTATATAACTTAACAGTATGTTTAACGGTTCTTTTTGTGTGTAAAGTTGTAAACCGTTGCGTATGTTGAAATCATTTAAAAAATGAATGTCAGTGATTTGAAAAAAAGAAAGGTATTCCGTTGCTGGGACAGGTGTTTGCTTACTTGCACCACGTTCCCCTCATGTAGGGCAAAACGAAGAGGCCAAAAAAGAGGGTGGAACGTGATCCCTTCTGGCTTCGAATGGGCCTCCTGGTGACCTCCTTTTTACGACTTTTATGATCCTGTATGTATTTTAGGGAGGCAGTAGGACAGAGATGATGGTGTCTGTAGCGTTTTTTGCGAGGGGGTTAAAAAGTGTGGATTTGAAAAATTTCCCATTGACTTTTGTGAATATTGCTTGACCTTTTCAGTCATGTCTTGTTGGAAACAGCAGATAAATGTGATGGCTAAAAACGAAATCTGTCATTTAAAATATTTCACTTTGATAAGTGACATGTCAGTTAACTTAGTCACATTAGCAAATTCTAACCTTAAACTGACCTTTGGGCAGTTTGATAAGGAAAGAATTTGGCACTCCCAATATTTCACTATGAACCTCCTGTGAATAATTTCGGTTAAGGAATATGATATAAACAACAGACTGTCGTAAGGATTTCATGCACTCAACATTTCCAGCGACGGGTTATTTACCGGTTAAAAATGGAATCGATTTCAAGAGCGAATTTATTACTTCTTGTTGATGTTCAAGAAGACGTGTTAAGTCTCTGTTACGCCGTCACTAATGGAGAAATAAAGTGGTTCAGGGTCATGTTTATTACTAAGGGGTTGAAATGATTTTTTTTTGGGCGACCGACCTGCGAGTAAAAGAAAATGGGAGGTAACTATTTTGAAGGAATATACATCATGTCATTTAGTCAATGTGGCCATGTTAACCGGTAAAATAATATCCACGTTGAACATTAAATAAATGAAATCTTAGCAGTTACGCATTTCTTTTATCCTATTATGCTGTTATGCAGTCACTTTGTAAGCCACTGAAATTACATGAAAAAAAAAAACATGAGACATAACATGTTTCAGATGTCCTTTTTAAAGGAACAACGATTAAGTTATTTAGTGATAAATTGTAGAATTTTATTTTTCATTACTTTAAATTAACAAACGAACCAGATACTATTATGCTGTCAGTAACATATTACAGTAACCGAACATACTAAATGCAAATGACTTTTTAACTTGCAAAGTTACGAAACAATTGCTAATACTATTGTAAAGAAAACTTGTTAATAGGTTTTTAATGGTCGGATCGCCATGCACAATGCACGACTGTGAACGGTTGATGACCATGCAACTGTAAAAGCAAAATAATATCCGTGAAATATTTATTTAAGGCGCGTCTACACTAAATACCGGAACAGCTTTTTGCAAGCTTTTTTTTTTTGTTTTTTGTTAATGGATGTTCATTTTTTGTTTGATGGAATTGTTGGCAAACGTTAAATATCGTCGTCATTCATTGATACATTATGTTGGCACTATTCCTACTACTTCTTTGATTTTTACATTGTATTTGTGTTGGTATTATTATTTTGTAGTTGTAAGTTCGTGATACGTAAATCGTTGTTGGGATTTTTAATTAATAAATTTCTTAGCGTTGGCTATTTTTTAATGGAAACTGAAATCGAATGAGGACATTATTGTATTTCTCGAGTGTCTCGACTTCAATCTTTTCACTTTCACTATCTATTGTCTTAACGAACAAACAATGAATGGGAGACGGTGACCAATTTACTGTACAGTATTTTCCTTTTGGCAATGTTTAATGAACTCAAAACGATGACTCAACTTAGAGGGATTACGATAGTTTAAATTGCGGTTGGGATAAACCCACTGGACCACACAATCAACTACCACTTTCTTTTATTTCTAAACAATTGAAGGATTACCACTTTTAATTAAAACCTAAGTACTTAACTAAGTGTTGATGTTGTGGAAAGTAACAATAGGCTGATCGAATGTGCAAATTTCTTAATTCTCTACTTTTGCTATTTGTTTTAAAATTTGAAAGCAAAATAACTTAAATCTGAGTGATTTATGACAGAACATTGAAAAACTGTTGCAATTCAGTCCAGTGTAATATTTCATCAAGTTTAACGTTCTGAAAGTTGTCACTATGACACGTTGATTTTCATGACAAACAACTACAGTCGGATGAAGTGACCGTTAAATTTCCAATTGCGCAATTAAAAATCATTGCTCGTAAAAAATATAATGTTTAAACATAAGAGAATTATGGAAATGATTTTTGTAACTGTAGAACGGTCTATTCACTCTTGCAAACGTTTGAGTAAGGTTGAATATTATTTACATTGAAGTTGGCAAGTCTTTAGCATGTGTATTTTACAGCTTGTACATTCGTATTTAGCCGGTACGCTTCTTTTTTGGGGTTGATGGGATGCTGAGAAAATGCCTTGGGGTCACAATAACCTTAAGCGGCTTTCCTTCGTCTGAACTGATTTTTAAAAGGGCGTGACTTAAAACTGGTTAAAGAACCTAATTTGATTGTGATTTATTGATTCTTTCGGCTACATTGATTTTTGTGTTTATTGATTAATTTTTAAAAAAAAACAGCTATAGAAAATTACTGCTAAAATATTTCTAAAGGTTGTAGAAATCAAATAAGTTTTTATCTAATACAGTATCGGTATGTTGCCAATAAGTGCTATGCACTAATAATTAGCGCCGAAACTAATTTAACGCCTCATTTTACGTTAAAAAAAGCAAAATACCGTGAAAACTCGTATATCTTAATTTGATATTGAGGAATGCTATACACAGTAATTGTATATACAACATAAATTCTTGTAAGTTTTACAAGTGGGCTGTAAGATACAGTATATAAACGTTTTCAGGAGTTTAATGCCAAACAATTTGCATAATAATTGCTTTGACATTATTAAGAATTAGGTTCAAAAAAGCGTTTTACAATTTTTATTGGATTTATAATACAATATTATTAGTTTAGCAATTAAGTGTGACTAGGTTGCTTTTAGTTATTTTAAATTTTTAAAACAAAATTTTAATTTTTGCTTTCTATTGTTTTTTTTTTTTTTTAAGTTATATTTTGGATATCTAACTAAACATAAGCTGCTAAAAGTATCTGCAAAAACGAAATGTGGGAGGGGTTTAAATAACAATGGCTGGCTTGAAAGGGATTGAACGTCATTTTCTCTTAACAAAGTTTATTGACATCGAAGCTAATATATATTCACATAGAAAACAGCGTAAACAATCAGATTTATTTTGGCTGTGTTTTATACATGCGAAGAAAGATGTTTCATCGTTAAATTACATTTTTTTCTACTATTTGGCACCGAGGTTAATATTTGGCCATAAAAAACGTTGTTGACGGTGTTTTCCACTTTTTATTGGCCATCTCATTCATACGATTACTGTATTGTAGTTCGCTTTTCATCATTTCCTGAATAAAAATTAGGCCGTCCATTTTGGTCACAGTTTCCAACAATTGTCAATCACTGACACGCTTTAATTTTTAGCATTTAGTATCAAAATACACGTGTGTGGGTAGGAAGGTTGGTCATCCATAAAGTACTGCTATCACGAATGGGATTGTGATAGCAATCCATCATCGTCAGAATCAATGGCCGTTTTAATCAACCGTTTAAATCAGCTCCACTTTATTTTATTATTTTTTTTTTACTATTTTTGCACATTTTTGGCTTGAATATAAAGACAGATCAGAGCAAGGCGACAAGGAGGGCGTTGACAGTTGAAGAAATCAACATTAAGTCAAACAACTGCACTGATTTACAAAAATTATAAATTCATAAACACGTAAAAAGCAGGTTGACTTATTTCTGTCTGAAAATTGTTATTAACGTGTATGTGTAGGTGCCGAATCTAGATTGCTGAATTTTCTTTTATTTATAAATTATAACTACCAAGTACACTACATCTCGTATGACTTTTCACTATACAGTAGGTGTTTTGTACCGGTACACAATTGCATTTAACCTTCGGATTTGCAAACTCCAATGACTCCTTTATAACATTAAACTACAATAGGGCGAACTAGAGTCTGCTATAGAAACTAAACTGATTTGTGAAAAACTATACATGTTTTGTATATTGGTTTCAATCATATTTACTGTATTTCAGCATCATTGCAGCACTGTTTTTTGGTTAACTTTGTGTAAACTTGAGCTACTTTCTGTTAATTCAATTATAAATTTATTTGAGGATTATTCTCTAATCGATTGGTAATTTTGTGGGACATAAGTAACACACGTGCCATCAGTTGAGAGTTTCTTGTGTATTGTCCCTACTGTTTACTTGTTTAACCGGTTTTGTGGTGTGTAAATGAAATAGAGGAATACCTTTTGATGAGATTTTTTTGTGTGTTGTTACGGGGAGGTGACTTGCACCACTCATCTTCTGCGTTGTTGTTGGTTTTTTTATGTACTGTGCACAAAAGAAAACGAAGTACTTTGGTTTTTTTAAATATGACTGATGTTTAGTTAAAAAAAAAAAAGTTATTTGAACGAGAATATGTTTTTGTTCTTTATAGTATTTGCTGTATTTTTTTATTTCTCACTGTATGGGCGGTGTATCCCCATGCTTTAAGTTTTAACTGCTCCACTAACACTGTACCGTGGTGCATTTGTTTTATTTTATTATTGTTATTATTTACTTTTTTATTTATATGCCAACAGGTTTTATAGGTGGAGAAAGTTACTCAAATTAAAAAAATATGTTTGACATTATTGTCGGTGTTCTTTGACGTTTGAGTCACCAGTTTCACTTGTCCGTTGCGTTTCAAAGCAATAAGCACTACCAAACGTTTACAGATCATTGTCCAAGTATTTCTTTATTTACACTTCTCTGTTATAAATATTGATAAAGTTTTGAATAGAGTATAAAATATCTTTATAACATATTACAATAGCAGGCCATGACAGCTTCGCAGAAAAACCATTAAATATTTAATAGCATTTTAAGTAATTTGAATCATTTTGCACTTTAAACGCCATACAAACGTTAAATACAATAACGAATGTACAGATTGTTAATTGGTAAAGTGGTTTTGTGGCATTTGAAAATGTTTAATGAGCCTTGCTGTCGTTATTTAGATTAGCATGACTATAGAGTGATTACAGTATTTGAGGAAACTGGGCGGATGAGAAAGCAAATTGATGTATTTCTTGGACTTGCATGATTATTCTGGAGCGCTTGGTTTCTCGTGGAAAACGTGGTCAAAGGTCATTGCGTTCCATTGGTGGGTTATGATCCTTAGCTAAATGGTAATAGCAGGGGCTCATCGTCTTTACTTTCTCTGATTCTTCTTTTGCTTGCAAGGTTAACTGTTCAGTGTTTCGATATTTGTATGTGGGGGTGTGTTCGTGTTTTCGTCTAGAGGGGGTAGAAGGTGGTGGATAGTGGTGAGCAGGCACCACTGTTCTCCACGGCACGTATCCTTTTTTCTCTCTCATTTTTTTCTTAAAAAAACGAGAGAGAAACAACTTTTGATAAGGTTGACGATCATTATGTTGCTTGTTTTTCAAAGGTTTTTGTTTGATTCCCACGATCACTTGGTGGTTTCCCTGAGGGATGAAAAAGGGAGATGAAAATTAAGTGCAGTAGGGGTTATACTTTTGATGGGCAGAGAGTTACAAGATGCTTTGCGGCGGATGTGACGCCAGTTGAACCACATAATCATTTACCATGACAAATAATAGAATTCACTTAAAAAACGTCAACGACTTTAATTACATATCGACATTTTATTATTTTTAACAGTTTTTAAAATGCAGCAAATTGTTAATATTTATGGAATTCTAATCTATGGAGTAACAATATTAAAGCTTAATTGAATAAATATTTTTGTATAAGGAAATGTATTAATAATAATTATTGGTGCATTTTATTTAGGACATTTAAATTAGTAGCGTTTATATTGTTTTGATAAACTTTAATTTTTGCTTTTGAATGTGAAATATTTTATTAGTTTTTTTACCTAACAAAAATTAATATGTATTAGTTGTAAAAAAATATGTACATGTTTATGATTATCACTATTTTCACTATAATAAGTAGGTTAACCGATTTAAGCCTGCCTAATATGTTATTGGCAGTGGGTCATTCTGTTTTTAAAATTGATGGCAGGCAAAGTGATTTTGTAAATTGCCGGAAATGGATGTCATTTTGCCGTAATGGTCATGTTGAAGTAACTAACTTCTCCAGATAAGGTTTCTTTTTTACTTTAAAGAAAAACTATACATTGAAAGAAAAGTTGTCGTGTGATCGCATTGCTTTAATCTTCGTTCCACATCAAAGAATATTTGAAACTTTTTTTGTCACATTTGTTAAGGCGGGGCCAAATTGCTAAAAATAAATGAGGCTGGATCCACCAAGGACATAATTTTTTATAAAAAAAAAAGTAACACAAAAAATAGTGCAATTATCATTTCAGTTTCACCAAAGTTGCTGACGTAATAATAATTCGTGGTTAGTAACAACCAGAAATTGGCTTAATTCACCATTTTGTTGTTTGTGGTAAAACTAGAATGATAATTATTATGATAAAAGTATGTCGTTAATTACACATACAATTTGCGATTTAAGATTCCATTTTAATTAAAACAAAGATAATTTTCTATTGGCATCCAAACTAATCAGCTGTAAATAATGATGAAAATGCGAGGAATGGCGTAACTGCGAGTTATCGCGCATTGCTATCAAAATAATTATTGTACGATTAAGTAGAACATGGAGAACTTGAATTTCAATGTTATCGTGTTTGTTCTATATTTTCTGTAAATTATAAGTTTCGAATTTATAGCAGTGAAAACATGATGGTGAGAATAATGTTCAAACACTTTGATTTTTTTGTTGAGATTATTGAAAATTTGAAAAGTGTGAAATTTCTCATGCACGAGAACGTTCACATATTACGACAGCCTCGTTTTGACACCTTTTTCTGTTGTTTTAAATTTAAGCAAGATGGTGAAGAAGGAGGGTTTTGTATTTGCTCTGGCGAGTGGAACCGTCGAGTACTTTATACTAAATTAGAAAAAGAATTTGAACGAGACATAGGTGTGGCAAATATCATACGATACTGTCTGACATTTAGTTATAATGTTTTTTACTTTAAATGTGCAAATTAAAAGTAATTTATATAGACAACCGATGACACTGCAAACGGTGTTAAGTGATGCGTTAAAAAATTGGTATAAGTTTCAATTGATGTCAACTTAAAAGCACTCATCTTGAATGGCATATTCCGGCACTGCACGTTCTTGAGTTACTTAGCTACACATGGTGTTGAAGACAAGTTACTCAGTCTTGAGTTGACCATGCAATAAGTAAAATAATAATCAATGTCAGTAGCTGTTGCATGAACATTATGGTGTAATTTACTTTCACTACAGTTGTTGTTAAAGGTTGTCAATATAGTCAGTAGCTGATTATTGTCCAAATGGAAAATTCGGGTATCATTGAAACTCTTAAATAAACAGTGTCTTAAATCCCACTGTTTTATGTTGCCATATATTAAATTTTCATTTTGTATTTATTTGAATTAATCTCTAATGGAAATGGAAATTACATAATTTTGACATTAGTCATTTCTTCCACTTGTATCATTAGCATTTTTAAACGTCAACGTTTATCGGTTTAGGTTTTTTGTAATATTTTATTTTAGATTTTTTGTCAGATAAAATATACTAGTATTATGGACTGATGTAACACAGTATTATGACATGTTTAAAAACTAATTTGTTATGCGAAAATTAATGGTACTGAATAGGACTGGCGTGGCCTTTGTATATTAATGAGATTAACTAACATGTTACGTCATTTGGTTTTTTCCTCTCTAATTAGCGCTGAATTGCTTAAAAAGACAAATTTTCGCAGAAAGACATTCTTATTTGAGAGGATGATCATGTAAGCATCGTTTATGCAGTAGTTTATGTTGTTTTAAACTTCTTTCTCTGTAAAATTAACATGCGCAGCAACGTAAACTTATATTTATCTATCAGTTTTGAAAATGCAAATAAACTTGACCGCATTGTAAACTTTTATTGACACTTTAGTGTTGATTTCGTTTTCTTTCTGCTAATATTTATTTGAAAGGTGAATAGAAATTTTATACAAATATATAAGGGTGACCTATTCAGCTAGTTATGTTGATTTTGCTATTCTTGTGAGGAAGCATCTTAAAGGCTACGTTTGGAAAATCTGAAATCTAACAAGTCTGTTTGGTAACATATGAATTTAACACCAGTTTAAGGAGTAAGATAACTTTTTTATTCTGGTGATTGTTGAATATATTTGCACAACACGAACTTCACTGGGTGGGATATAGATAAATTATCATCATAATTGTTCATACTTATAATCGGCCTTTTAAGTTATAAGTTTCTTTATGTTTAGCCCGTTATTGCATTGGCTTTCAAATATTCATGTTTGCCTTGGACTGTTTGACAACATAAACATTTGCGTATACAGTACTGTATTTGCAAAACTCATTAGTCACAAAATATTTTAGGCCATGTAAAGTGTAAATTCTGGAAAAATCTAAAAACAATTGATCGATAAACAATACACTTTTGACAACCGATTTTTCTCTTTGTTTAATTACACAATATTTAGTGTCCTATTCGTGCATTGTTGCGTTGAATAAAAACCAATCGATTCCAACGAACGTATCACCTGCGCTAATAGGCGTTTCAAAAGTAATAAACAAGTCGTGAATATTTGTGGGAGTAGTTGTAACTATCTGACTGACTGTAGTCCATTTGCATCTACCACCGGTGTTTGTGACTGGAACCGAGACGAAGGCCGGCGACTGTGGACTGTCTAAATGCAAATGAAGTTTACCGTATTGGCTGCTAGCTAGCCAGCAGGTTAAACGAACATTAACCGCTCCAGCTCCGGTTGCGAAGTCAACGGCGTAATAGCCCACTATAGTGTTGTAACGAGAGTTGCACACATAATAAATGCCTTTGTCCCCACAGTCGTTGCATACAGTTGAACCATTTGCATTTGTATAACTAAAATTTTCGGCTTCTATTGTTTCATATGGCGAAATCGAAGCCGAGCAATATGCCACTAGAAGCAAAATAGAACTGGCTGCTTTAGACCAAAACATTTTAGCTAGATTAGATATCGCAGTATTTTGACAACTGTGTCAACTTGTTTTAGGGTTTATAGTTGTATTTTACCGTAAACTACCGTATGTTTGTAATCATTGAAAATGCTATTTTATTGATAACAGCTGTTAACTAATCAAGCTATTAATACCGCACATGATTCCTATCTAATTTTCAATCTTTGAAACTAATGAAATCTTTATTATCGTTTATTTTTCTACATTTATGAACTTTTGTACTAAAAGAGAGCACTAACTTAATACAGTACTAAAATTTAATAAGTTTTTAAAATACAATTTCAGATTTTAAGGCAAAATACAGTACTGTATATCTTAAGTTTTATTAATTCATCTGTATAAACATCAGATGTTTTTTTATTTAATCACACATTTTGTTGGGTATTTTATTGATTGCAAGTTAATGTCGTTATTTTACATAATTGAATTAATTAATGAATATAAAAATACGAAATTTTGTTGAGACGATGGTTGCATTAACTGTGATAGTTGTTTTAATTTACATACGTTACATAATTATTTTTACTTGAATTGAAACCAGTCTATATTAACAAAGCTGTACACATTTGGTGGCCAATAGAAAGTGAAGTACAGGTCGTGTACGTCTGTAGGAATGACCGAAACAAAGATTACAACTGAAATAAAACCGCACCAGTTTTCTTGTCCAATTCCCTGAATCGGAGTTGAAGCGAATGGCTCATTGGTTGTATTGTCAAGATGCAAGTAAATTGTGCCATATTTGTGAAACGGTGCCACGTGCAGTTCCACTGCTACTGATCCATTAGAAAAATCCACATCGTAATATCCGATGATTGCTCCTGGCTCTATAAATCCCATATAAGCCGTATCTGAATTATTGCAGTTTTGACTAACATAAGCAATTTTGGTGTAATTATAGTCTTCAGCTTCTATTTTTTCAAAGGCATCGAATGTACATAACGTAGTTTTCAATAAAAGTAACGCAAAAATGTTGAATACAATGAACATTTGAAGTCGCACATAACCCATTTTTTGTTTTTTAACCGTCAAATATGAGCAAACGATTTAGTGTCTTGTTGAATTTTGAAGACTATGTTAACAATTCATCAGTTGTCTGGTGAAACTACAAATACTTTTACTTGTAATTACGTTTTAGTGTAAAATATTGAGATATCAGCAAAATAATTGGTGTTTTATTGCGTGTACAACATTTGAAGGTGATTAAATGTCACACCGATAAGATATTAATTGTTTAACTTTAATATTTAGGTAACTAATCCGATTAATTGTTCTTGTAACAAATTAAAAAATGTATTTAATACTGTAACGTATAATAAAATCTTATCTGTTGTATAATCAAGTTTAAGTAAGTAATCATGAACTTTTGTTGCACGTAAGCATACTTGACTTGCAGAAAAAGTTTGTCATTTTATTATCTTTAGATAAAACGAATAAGGTTTATTAAACTTTAATGTCTAGTAAACAAAGAAAGTATATTCATATCATCATTTATAACTTACACGTGAATTTCGACAGGATGCGATTGCAAAAAAAATACATATTTGAAAATTGAACTTAATATACTGTACAATGATTTCTATTGCTAATTCCAAAAAAAAAAAAGAATTTAATTAACTCGATTTTTTTTTTCATCTGTTTTCAGGTTCATTTAATCTTCGTGCCTTCGATGTGTCTCATAATTCAACTCTGCTTAAATGGAGAACTCCGACATCTTTATTGACCTCAAATGACACTTCAAATGTCAATAATTTAACTTTATGGTTCAGTGATCATTTTAACGGATCTCTATTTACCGAATGGAAACCGATAAATGTATGATTTTTAATGGCGATTGTTAATTTCGGTTGACATAATATAAAATGTTAATGTATATTTTATTGTTTGTATTAACAGTTGAGTGCAAACGACAGCAGTGAGACACTGGTTCCGAATTTAACACCAAACAAATTGTTTTATTTCCGTCTGTCAGTTGACAACGATGTGGATGGAAAGCAATACGAGATTCTCATTGTTCAAACAAAGGGTGAGTCACAATCATGTTATCATATACTGGATTTCTACGGTCGTGTAATGTAGGAAATATAGAACCGAGAGCTTTTTTTTTAATCTTTTTTCTCTCTTTTTTTATCATTATAATAGAGAATGTTTGCATAGATTTAGAGATGCAAACGACTATAGCTTAGTTGAATGAATAGAAATTGTATTTAAACTTGAATACTTGTCTTTAAGCTTTGAATTTCTTATTTATATTTTTGATAATGATCGAGGTTATTTGTTTATATTTATCAAATTATCGCATATTTTTTTTAAATCTACATTACGTTAGATGTTAGATTTAAGTTGCATTATAAGCAATCTAATCACAGTAATTTAGTCAGTTGTGTGGTTTAATAGTATCATGAAGATAATCCAATTGTAATGATAATTACACAAGTTAAAGCTAGTCTACATAGTAGTTAAAACAATTTAATGATAGAAAATCTATTATTGATGAACATTTATATGATAAATAATATTTTCTCAAAATGATGTTTTATAAGAATATTAGGTCATTGTGTACTAGATTGTTTGCAAATATCTAGCACGATATAGTTAGTATTTAATTTTTTTTTCACTTTTATAATTTTTTCTTACCATGACGAATGATATACAATTGAGTTTGAAGGAGTGTTAGTTATTACTGTTAATATAAAGTTAGTTATCACTATTCATGCTGTCTTTATAATAAAATTACATTCTGATGGCATCTCACATTTTACAAATTATAAGTTATGTTCTTTTTGAGGTTACTTAAAGTTAAAAAATATATTAGTTGTTTTATTTATAGCTGTTATTTAAGTTTTATGTGTATTAAATTTCAGATGGATGCGTGTTGGAAAACTCAAGTGTCGGTGTTGGAGAGAGGTATACAGTTGGGTGTGAGTTGAAATGCATTTGCGAGGAAAATGGCACTTCCAGTTGTTCTTCAAGATGCCCGCCTTATGCTCACCCATCATCTTCATCCTCAAGCAATTGCAAGGAGGTTGTGGACCCCCATGACGAATGTTGCAAAATTCTATCTTGCGAACAAAGAGGTGAATCACGCGATTAATTTTTTTAGAAAGTTTTTTCATATTAAAACTTAAAACTGATAAAATGTGAGTGGTTAGTTGCAAATCGGAAATCTAATCTAAACTGTAATCACATATTATTAAAGAACAAAATGTAGATAACTATTAAAAACTAAGTTATGAAAGTTAGTAAATTAGCACTAATTTATTGTTTTTATATATTCATAATTCCTATAAAAGATGCTAATTTATTATATGGTATCATACAAGTACATCTATGAAAAAACTATAAATTATCATTGGAATGAACAGTTTGGAGATCATTTCCTTTGAAGTTTATGTGACTTAAGATTTTTTTTTACAATATAACACAATTGAATATGGCTATAGTTATTAAAAACTTGACAACATTATGCACAAACGACCTAAATAGTGTAATTCACACAGGTTTTATTTGTGGAGAATGCTTTCAATTTGGAATATTAAAGAAATTGTGTCGTCTTAGATTTTTATTGTTTTCTTAAAGTTAAGAGAAATTTAAGTTTATCCTAAAGGATGTTACTTTATCTTTTCAGTCATAATCGATTTTTCTTTATCTTTAGAAAAGCATTGAAAAGATTTACTATAACATGACCTCGCGTATTTTTTTAAAAAACGAGACCGCAGCCAATTTTTTGCTATCTATTCTAATTTACGTTTAGCCAACCTACATTTATTTTGATTAAATCTTTTAGAGAATTTTTTGACCGACTTTGCTGCTTTATGCCATGCATATGTGCATAATACGTAATAAAAATAATACTAAAATATTTTTTCAATAGACTTCACTGTTGACCCATAAAATATTTTTTTATTATTTTCAAATTTAGTAGCTAATTCAAATGAGCAAGAAGAGTCCTATTTGATTTTTTATACACTTGCCAAATGGAAATTTGTAAAAACAAAACGTTTACTGGGTGTAATAATTGACTAGCCTATACTACATATTATATTTTTTGTTTAATGTGAACTAGTGTGATTAGAAAGAAATAATTTATGAGACAGAAAATTTAAAAGTAATTTTGCATACGTGATTTACATGCTATTGTTTCTGGTATTTACAGAAGGTCATTCTTTATCTTCAAATGAACCACAAGTAATCGTGACTGGTAGATCACCAGATTCTCTTACAATTGCTTGGGACGATTTTAAAGTTCCTGGTCCAACGTTTAACCAAGGCTACGTTGTGGAATATCGACCAGTTGCTGATGATACAGCGCAATGGCAGACAGTCGATGTCGAACATGGACCATTTACAACAATCGGGAACTTAACACCAAATACTGCTTATGAGATTCGTGTGTTTATTTGGGAAGATATAGAGATGAAAAGATATGGTCCTTCAACTGAAACGATTGTTCTGTCAACTGAAGGTAATATTAGGTTTTTTTTACTTCACCACTTTTTTATTATTGTTTATTGCAATTATTATTACAGATGGATGCATTTGGGACTCCAAACCTTTGACTGTAGGTGAAACGTACAATAAAGGTTGTATAGGACGATGCGTGTGTTTGGGAAATGATAACAGTGAATGTGGACCGAGATGTTCTCCGCCATATTTTACCAAAGGCATAGCAGCAAATAGCAGTGACTGTGAAGAAGAACCTCTTATCGATGATGCTTGCTGTGTATTACTTTTATGTACATCTAAATTGCACGAAGATCCAATAACAGCGTTTACTAACTTAGGTAATACACATTTAACTCCAGTTTTTTTAGTAAAGCTAAAATCAAATGTTTTTAAATGATTAGATATTACGACAACTTCAACAACTTTAATTCCTTCAACTTTTACAACGACACCTTCAACTACCGTAACTACAACACCGTTAACTACTTCAACGACTACAGGAATCTTTTCTCTTGGGGAGTGTCCTGTAAACGTTCCAGATACTACTGGTTCTTGTGTTTCTGATTGTAGAATCGATGATGATTGTGGCGCTGAAAAGAGATGTTGTTTATCTAACTGTGGAAGTCAAATCTGTGTTGCAACTAAGAGTAAAGGTAAGTAAATTTAAGGATCGATTATAGTATTGATCAAATTAACCCTTCTCATTTCAATATAGTGCTTGATTCTGTTACTGTTGACTCATTGACCATTCCGAGTACGGATCTTTGCAGAGGTGTAATTTGTGGTCCAAACGCGGTATGCCATCATTATAAAGGAAATGCTCAGTGCTACTGTCTTCCAGGAGCAAGTGGAAATCCAACTGACACTGTAAATGGCTGCCTTATAGGTTTGTAAGATTTGTAATTTAATTGTGGTTTTAATTATTTAATGTTCAACTCTTTATAGTTAGTGATGTTATGTCTAACCCTACTGTGTCTGTTGATGATCCATGTAAAGGAGTAGTTTGTGGTCCAAACGCAGTATGTCATCATTTCAAAGGAAATGCACAATGTTACTGTCTTCCAGGAACAAGTGGAAACCCTTTTGATACATCGAATGGATGTCTGAAAGGTTTGCCAATTATTTGATTTGATTGATTAATTTTTATTTATTGTATTTCATTACTTGCAGTTATTGATGTTTTATCTCCAATGAATGCATCTGTGAGCGATCCATGCAAGGAAGTTAAATGTGGCCCTAATGCCGCCTGTCATTACTTTAAAGATAAAGCTCAATGTTACTGTCTTCCAGGAACAAGTGGAAACGCGTATGACTTTTCAAATGGATGTCTTAATGGTAAATTGTGTATAAACAATTGTAAAACACTTTGTATAATCAATTATAAATTTTATATTGTTACAGTAATGGATACATTAAATCAAGTAACTACTTCTACAACTACTACGAGTGCTCCTCTTATTAATTCTGATAGTGATCGATGCAAAGAAGTAACTTGTGGTCCCAATGCAGTTTGTCATCACTTCAAAGACATTACTAAATGCTATTGTTTACCTGGAGCAAGTGGAAACCCTGATGATGTTGTTAATGGTTGCTTAATAAGTAAGTACCGTTATTCAATGTCATTTTAAAAATAAAACTAATGTTCTATATTTACTTTTTTAGTAGCTGATGTGTTGAAGGAAAAGCATAATGTTGGATGTGTTTTTGGAAATATGATTTATGCTGCTGGTGAAACGTTTTACAGGGGTTGTGATGATAAATGCCACTGCGAAAAGGTCGATAATACATTTGAAGTTTCATGTGAAGTAAGTCGATTAAAATCTAAATAGTTGTTATCGTCGCTAGTAACTTGTGTTCTATATTGTTTTAGCCTCGTTGTCCTCGCTTAGAAGACAGACCATTTAATTTTGATGAAACATGCCATATTGAAGTCGATCCTAATGACGATTGCTGCAAAAAGTTAATTTGCAAATCATTTCTTGAGACAAATTTTGAACAAGATTCAGAAAATATAACTCAAGTCGTTGGTGATGGATGTGTACACAAAGGAAAGATTTACAAACGAGATGAACACTTTTACGAAGGCTGTGAAAACAGTTGTCATTGTTTAGGGGATGGTGAAGTCACTTGCAATCCCAGATGTCCTCCTTTACCACCGCGTAAACCAGGCTGTGTTACTATGCCTCATCCATCAGATAGCGATTGCTGCAGTTTAATAATTTGCAATCCATTCAACTTAAATTTTACGCTTCCTTCATCAACATTGGACGACGAAGAAACAACTTTGTTTAATAACGAAACTATGGGAGATAATTCTACAGTTTTAAATAGCAACTCAACTCTGTTTAACATATCGTCCTTATTCGGGGAATCTAATGAATCTAGTTTCATGGATGATGGGAGTGTAAATTCCACTACTACTGAAAGCAACCTAAAAAATTCTACGTTAACAACGGTCGATCCTGATGGCATGGAAACATTAATTACGATTGTACATTCTAATCATTCGGCTGATAACTTAACGAATACAGAAAATTCAACAAGCTCGGATAACTCAACGGTGACACCAAGAAATAGTCACAATATTTTTAACGTCTCAGAAGATGACATTGCTAGCGTATTTGAAGATCAAGAAGATCCTTCAAATGAAACCAATATATTCTCAGATGATGGAAATATTACTATTAACGGAACCGATCTTGCTGATAATTCTACTGTCATATTGTCCAATTCAACCGTACTTATAAATGGATCTCTAGAAACAACCACCGCTGAGGTGGAGTCATCATCAAACAGTAGTGACAACAGTACAAAGTCTCAGAAAGAAGTAAGATTGCTTCAAGACGTCGATAGTCAAGCCGTGGAGTTTCCTAAACATATTGGACGGTTGGCAGATATTCACCGAATCCTTCTGATTGATTCAACTACAGTTCGTTTGCAAATTTTACTGGCACCGTCTATAATGGAGAAAATATTTATGGACAGTGATACAGTATTCGTTTTGTATACCAATAATCTTACTCATACTGATCTTGTCGACTGGGAGAGACATCTTCTTTCACTTCAGAATAATTTGGCTTTTGTAAGTGTAGATAGGTCTGATACAGCTGCAGAGATCCTTATTACCGAATTAGAACCAAATCGTCAATATAATTTTATGGTTGTAATTCAAAAAGAAAATGTCGACCCAGACGCTGGATTCCAATATCAACAACTGAGTGACATTGAGGCAACCGTTACTATACGATTAGGTAAGTACAATTAAATAATGAAATTGTATTAATAAATTGTCTAAATATAACCACATTTTTTAGGTGATGGAATGTGTGAATTTATGGGAAAAACATTCAACATTGGTGAGCGTTTATATGACGAATGTCAGGCCGTTTGCGATTGTATTGAAGGTCCAAATGCTCCAATGGTTAACTGCGAAGCCATCTTATGTCCACATCAAATCAATCCGGACAAGAGTGGGTGTTTAGAATGGAATGTAGATTTAGCATTCATTCCACGAGCACCGCATTGTTGTGCGGAAGCCACTTGCAAATATGGTATGTTCTAATTATGATACTTTTGATTTTAATTTTTTAAAATATTTATTACGGTATTTTCGAACTTTATAGGTACAATGTGTCTATATAAAGGAAAGAGATTCCGAAATTTAGCGAAAATTCCCCAGTCAATGGTGGATGATTGTCAACAAGAGTGTACGTGCGTAGCTGGAAATGTGACTTGCGTTCCTCGTTGTGTTCCAATTAGTACTGATCAACCTGAAGAGCCTTGCGATGGTGTTTATGAGCAGAAAATCACGCCAGGCGATTACTGCTGTAAATACTGGGATTGCGTTAAAGAAGAAACCGGTAATTTAATCAACTTACTTGAATGATTTTAAATATAAATACTTGTATATTAATTTTTTTTTATTTGTATGTTAGCTGTGGCTAACAGTAGCATAATAATAGAAGATACCTCAACATCTACCGTTCCTCACGTTATCGAGACAACGTCAGGTATAATTGGCAGTGTTGATTCATATAAAATCTACTCTTATCGTTATGCAATGTTAATTTTTTTTATTTGATAGAAGAAATCAACGCAACATCTGCACGGACTGATGAACAAAACCATGAACACGACAACCAAACTTTAGTTACAGAATCTACTGTTACAATTCCTCAACGTTAGTATTTGATTAAAATGTACATTATTTTTGGCTTTTTTTGTTACATAAATTAATTTTACAGCTGAGTGTTCATTTGAGAACGACACCTACAAATTGAACGAGCAATGGCGTGTCGGAAAAGGACATCGTCAGAAGTTGTGCACATGTTTATTAATGCACAATGGATCAACTAGTGTCGAATGCCAAGGTGGTTGTCCTTCAATAGTTAAACAACCAGAACTGATTCCTGATTGTCCACCTGAAAATGTGATCATATGGGATGTTCCGGAGCTATGCCCTTACGTAGTGTGCAATAAGAGCGACATTGGAAGAGGAGTCAAAAATGTTACAGTTGATATGTTGAATGCCACGGCCATTCGAGTCACATTCATCATTCCAAATATTTACGTCGGTCTTTATGGTCAGATCGAAATTCTGTATACCATGGATTTGACTCATAGTGACGATACCACTACCTGGAATAAGGAAGTCTTTTCAGGACCCAGTAATCAATTTGAAAACACACGACTAAGTCATGAGATGACTGGTTTGCAACCAGATACTGAATATTATCTTAAAGTACTTGTTGTTATTAAAAATAGCAAAAACATGGATTCTAGTGACATAATCACAATCAGAATGCCACCATTACGTAAGTAACTGGTTTGATATTTAAATATGCAATAAATTAACGAGTTGATGGGTTTTTTTAGCAACTACAACAACTACTACTACCACTACAACTCTTCCTCCAAAGATTTACTTAGATCCAAAGTTAAGTGTTAGTGACATCACGACCTCTTCAGCAAAAATAAATTGGCGTAGTTTTGATGCATCCGAAAAACGATATGTTGATGGTGTGCAGCTTCATTATAAACTTCACAGTGATGACACACAACAGTGGAGTCAAACGTTGCTAATACATCGTGATGTTGTGTTTTACACTATGGAGCATCTGAAACCCAATGCGGAATACGACGTCAACATCGTAGTTGTTACTTCACCAAATGTTAGCACAGAGATTCTAGTTGGAGAACCCATCACGTTTAAGACGTTGGCGATATTTGGTAAAATTGGCTTTTACAAGTAGTTTTAATTAAACTATAATAATTGGATTCTCTTTAGATGATTACGAGTTTAATTTGACTTTGACGGTGGACAAAACTACGCCATATAGCATTGATCTCATATGGACTGGCGTTCCGTATCCTGAACATAAATATGTTAATGTATATAGGATTTTATATCAAAAGCTAACTGGAAAGGATACCGAACCATCATTTATTTATCAGCCACCCAAAGGCAATCAGTTTCAATCTAGAGTGGACAATTTGCTACCAGAAACAAAGTAATAACATTCAAAAAATTAAACGAATCAAATAACTTAATAGTCTCTACTTTAGTTACACAATATGGATAGAAGCATTCTTAACTAACGGAAAAATTCGATCATCTAATGTCATTACCGTTCCTACTAAAGTTGGGTTGCCAATAGCAAATCAGTCAGAAAAAGGTCGAATATGCGTTATACTTTAATGGCTTGCAAAAATGTTAACGTTCCTATATTATGGTTTTGTAGAAAAACTGGAGGCAAGTCGTGAAAACGTTGGAAAACAAGGAGGTAATGCATATTATGCTGCTCTTATTGTGGTAGCAGTGATCGCTGCGCTGTGTGCTCTTGGATTTGTAATTCTTCTGGTCATTCTACTGCGGAAACAATCATCAGCTAAAGCACCAATCACTACCACAAAGTCTCATTCAGCATATGATAATCCTACTTATAAAGTAAGTGGATTTAATTAAATTTGACTGAATTGCATGATTATGTATACTGTCTTTTTGTATGTTTGCTTGGGTTTGCGGTGTGTTATGCGCATGCCATCGAAATTTCGTTTGTTATGAGTTTATTTTTAGTTTTATTGCATTTGAACTTAAGCATGGAAATGATAGTTAAGTGAAGGGTCTGAAAATTTTAATTGTATTTTACGTAATTTTGAGATTTAGAGGTGATCGATTTTATTGATATTTTTTCAGACTTATGATAGCGAATTGGAAAATGGCAAGTCGCAAGCACAATAGAAGTTTATCCAAAGGCTTTGCATTCCCAAATACAAGTCTAACCCATAGATCTTACCCCAAATAATTTTCTTTTAATCAATTAATGTATATTAGCTTTATTTATAAATAATGTTTGTGTGTGAAATAACTGTAAACATTTTTATTGAAATTTTAAACTAGGATTCTTTGGAATGAATTCGAATTAAATAGACAACCGAAATGAAGTAATCACTACTAATGGCTACAACGACCAATGCTCAAAAGAATTAAATCGTCACATTTTGCGATCAAATTAAGGCATACAAATATCATTCAAATTGTAAATACATTATGTTGGTCTGAAATCAACTGAAATCTTGTAAGCTTTTGTGTATAACTTTCAACTATTTGTGGCTTTTTTTTTCTTCATACAAATATAGTGTGTGCCTTAAACTAGGTCTTCCAATGCTCAAACAACTAATTAAGAACTGTGCTTCAAAAAGTAGACAATTCATGCAAGAATAATATTTAAAGATTTAAAAATTTGATCCAAGTATTGCATTTGTCTAGAAATTGCATTGGATAGTATCGATCATTTTAAAATACTTTTTTAAAGGCAGCTTTGATCATCATACAGACAACGTTACATATTATCTTTCTTCAAATGATTATAGGAGTCGAGTTCCTATTTACCCCACTATTTTAGTTGTTAATTCGTCTGGTTTGCAAACTCAAGAACGTTAGCAATAACTATCTACAAATTTCGGCTTTGCTAAATATTTTATAAATTGTAATCACATCCTGTAAATACATTTAGAAAATAATGTGTATCGTATCAGTTTTTGTCATCTTTCAACGATGGTGATTCATTTAATTGTGTCTATAGTATTTCTTGTGTTTAAATGTAATTATTATTTTGTGTGTTGTTGATTTGTGTATTTTATTTTAGTGAGACGTGAGTTTGTTGTGTTAGCGATGATTTATAGTCACAAAATGTTAAATATTGTGTTTTTGCTAGCCACTCTCTATAGTATACAGTTTTTAAAAACAAAGTAATGAATATGTAAAATTTTTATTTTGATAAATAATGGCAAAAGCTAATAGATGATACTGATCGTATTGCTAATCTATCGATTTTTAACTGATGCATTAACAACACCCCATTAATAACATGTATGCATTGGTCTGGTATCTTATTAACGCCACAGATTCAGAATTCAAATTCATCTCAATGATTTTAGCGAATGTGTCGTTTTTTGTTGTAAATATTTATTATAATAAATGGGCTGCTGGCTGAGCCACAATATCCTAAAGTTTGAGAAATGATGAACAATGTTAGACTCGAGAATATTATAGTAACTATAATAATTGCAATTAAAAACTGTAGAAAATTTTCGTGCATGAGATCGATGTTACTTTTTGAGTTTATACTTTAGCTCGAGTGATATTTTCTACGATTATAACCGTATGCTTACCATTAAAAATCGTTTTTTTTTGTTATTAAACGTTTTAAAATGTGCCATAACAGAGCATTGATCAAAAACTTATTGCTTGAATGTGCGGCCCTAATAAAGCAGGTTAATAATCGTCTTAGAAATTTTAAAGATTTTCGTATTTTGATCTATTCAAAACAGAAGCACTGTATACTACAAGTTTTACATAATAATTGTACGTTAAACGGGTATAATCAGGTAAAGCTTAACAAGACAAAACTGTTAAATAAGTGCGCTATTTGCGAGATTTACAATTAGTCCATTGAATTTTTGTGACAATTATGCCGGACTCTACTGATGACCATCGTTCAGACGGTTAATATTAAGTGTATTATTTAATTTTTATGACTGAAAAATTCAAAAGCATGAAAGATCAGCAATGACGTAGAGATAGAGCAAACTCAACCGTGCGTCAACTGCTGCGATTGCGCTTAACGTTTCCCGGGGTTCTTTATGTTTACCCGCCTCCTTTCTGTTCAGCTGTCGTCGTTGTTTTGATTGTCGTGCCAATAAGCAAGACGACATTTATCGTAAGTTTATTAAGTAAAATTAAAGCCTTGTATTCCACGTCCTTAGTTTGGTTAGCATTGACAAGATCAGCATTCCTGTGAGAATTGACAGCGACTTAAAATAAATCTTGACTTAAGTAAATGTCGACAGCTCAGTCTTCATCATTGGAGACTAAAAGTAGCGATGAAGAAGAGATCAATTCTTCAGCACCAATAGAGTTGCTTTCTGAAGTTAGTATCATTCAATTTTATTTAGATTAATTAACCGACTGACATCGATTATTTATTGACAGTTCTTGTCAGCACTAATGTTGAGAGATTATAAAGTGGCACTTGATTATTGCAAGACCAGTAAGTATCATACAACCGTTCGTTAACTAATCAAAACGCTGTTATGTCGACGAATTGGCTAAAACAATAATTATTATTGATAGTACTTAAGTATGAACCTGACAATAAGACCGCAAATGGTTTCTATCCTCTGATTCAAAAACGTGTCGATGAAAGTAAGACGTAATTGACTGGTTAATGTTGATTGATTTTGAATCACGGTTGACTTTAGCAGTTGAAAATGAAACTTGTTCATCTGCTGATGAAGATATGATGAGCAGCAGTTACTCTTCTAGTTATAGTAACTCCTCATGGGATAGCAGTAGTTCATGTTCAAGCGACGAATACTCAACCGATGGAACTTTTATGTCGTGTAGTGGCAGTGGACTTAAACCTAATTTAACGGTCACTGACTTTGAAAGGTAATATTCGTTTACCTTTAATAAATAAAACTTTGTTTAGTAATATTCTAACACTATTTCTCAGTAGCGATGCTCAGCTTGAAAGCATGGACGAAAAGGATGACGAATCTCACTAACATACAATTTTCACCAGCATTTGAAGAAATAGTATTATTCATCAGTAAGCTCCTTATTGACGTCCTACTTAAAATTACGTAAGCGTGGTTACCTATAATAATAATTGTAATTATTGACGTTAATGACTAACTTTGCGTACATCTTATTCCTCTTAACGTATCTTCCCTATCTTTCAAACTCTTGATCTCCGCTACGTCGTATCAGGGAAAAAATGACTACATATCTAATTGTCAAATCTGTCAGTACAACAGTATTTTATTGCTAAAAAATGGCTGTTTCTATGTCTGTCAGTTCTCAAACTACAATAATTATAATTGCACGTTTACTAACAATTATTTGGAATTTTACTTTAATCAATAACAGTTTTTTTTCATTGCGATGTATATTTGTAACAAAAGTCGCATTATTTTAAATAATAATTATTAAACTCTGCTACAATTTAATTTCAATTAATTATGCTCATTTCATTCTTAACCTAAGTCTCTTAAACTGATCTGTCTAATGGTAAAATTGCGATTGGTCCACATTTTTAATTTAAAAAACATTGTGCGTGATATGAATGTATAATTTCTAATATACAGGAAATTTAATGTCTGGAAGCACTTGCCAGGAGGAAATAGTCCCGTCTTACTAATACTTTAGTTTAAATGATCACCATTGGCAAAAGGCCACAAGGTAAATTTAAAAACTGCTTGTCATTTAGTTAAATAATTATTATTAACTACTGCCTGCCTTGAACTTAAAATAGAAACTGAAATGGCAAATGTTGCTTTTAAAAATGTATTTGCATAGGAAATCACATTGGTATGACAATTTCTTAGTATAACATTTAATTGAATTTACAATAATAAAATACTGTAATAAAATGATAACAAAAAAGTTATGCTAATGAAATTCTAAATTGTAATGTTATGAAGGTTATTACAAAGAAGTTTAAAATAAACGAATATTATTCAGACAAGCAGTACTTAATAATGTAAACTAAGATTCCACTTTCTAATCACAAATTTGCTAACTTTTCATGGCAAGTATGGCTACTTTTGGTCATTTAAATGTCACCGAAGAATCAAAAGGTTGGTTAAGGTGAACACTTGTGGGATTAAAGGACGAATTATGGAGTTGTTACGTACGACACAGTCACTATTAATTAACTAGACACAAAGCACAACCAAAACAGTAGAGAGAGTATTTCATGTGTAAATGAAATGCATTGTGCGGTGACAACCGAGTTATTTATGAAGGCCAAGCATCCATTCAGCTACACCTAAATAATATACAGTTTGTGCGATTCCAAACAGCGGAGCAATGACGATCATTCGACACTGAGCTCCTTTGAAAAATGCAGTTGGTCCTTCATGCTTCATAATTTTCCTAGAGAAACCGAAGATAAACTTAAAATGTCGTTTCAAATAAGCATTCATAAACAATATTTTCTTACACAGCAGCGTCGAAAATACCATTGTAAGTCATATCACCTTTCGCTACATTTAAAACTTGCAATCTTGTTTTAACAACTGAATATGAAAATTTAGTTAGATGACATTCAATTTCTACCATAAATTAATTTACCATCAAATGGATTAACTGCAACAGCAGCAAAACCGCCTGCTACACAGCCTGAAGCAAAAGAAGTCCAAAATACTGATTCGCCACTGCCATCGTTTCGTCTTGGTCCCTGCATTTAAAGTGAGAGTCGTTTAAGCTAACGTTCGTTTCGTAGTTTATTTCAATAGTTTTATAATTAATTACCAGAGCGTTCAAACGAGCGAATAATGGAAAATAGATGACGGAAAAGCTAACATCTCGCAACATAGTTGCTCCTGTTCCTTTGTACAATCCGACGATACCTTTTGTTTTGAGTAAATTAAGAGCAATTGATGTAGCTGATATCGGTGCCTTCTGTCCACCCTCAGCTGCACTTTTCATTGCTGGATATTAAAAAGACAAACACGTGAATGGCATACCACATGAAAGGAATCGGCATACAGTAAATTGACAACTAACCAACTCTTCCGGCATCTTGAAGTTGGATTTTCAGCAATTCCATTGGAGTTGTTATAATTATTTGGCAAAATCCAGCACAACCACCTGCCAACATTTCTCTGCCAAGTGGTAACCTCCTAATTGATGTTTTTAATTTATAAGTTGTTTTAGAAATCATTAACAAAACCTTTTTTTAGAATTTTTTATACCCTGATCCTGTAGATAAATGATGGCGGAAGAAATCATTGGCTGCTAATTTAATAGCTTTTTCGGGAGTTATAAGGAGAATATTTACAGCAGATCCTGAAAAACGGATAAAAAAAAGGTAAGAAAATATATTTATTAATACAGTATTATAACTGATATAAAACTAGTTAGGTTATTTTTTTTTGTTAAGTTTGTGTACACTTGCATTTTTTAAGAGAATACTTAAGAAAATGTTCACGTCCCTTTATTTTACAAGTTGAAAATCTTGTGAAATACCATATGCGCAATGTACATGGCTTTCAAACTTCTAAAAAAAAAATGATAAAGAATTTTGTGCAGATAAGATAATGCACACAAAAATACCATAAGTTCTTGTCACAAGGGGTCAAAGTTTCAAACAGGTTTTAGCAAGATATCAGTTTTTGTACAGTATTTTTAATTTTTATGATTGTCACAATACATGTGCAAAAGGTTTCTTTGCTCTGTCTCAATGACAACGCTATAGTAGTATACACTGTACTGCTAATTATAAATTAACCTTGAATCGACTTCTCAATAATTTTTAACAGCTGATTACTGGCTGTGTAAAAGGGACGTCACCACCAATGTCAATACAATTAAAGTAGCAGCCCTCACTATTGACCTATATGTTTTTTAAATTATAATCTTATGTTTTGAGTTACCTCTGTACATGCCAAAGTAGCCTTCAGCCCGATATGTTTTCCTAAAGCAGTCCAGCCTAATCGGGGAAATGTCCATTTTTAGGCCCAAGTTTTTAGTTAATTTTAAAAGCAATATAATTCTTACATGGATTTGTACATTTTTTCTCCTGAAGGCCCCACTTGCTGGTTCTGCAGCCTTGTTTTTACGAGGTCTAAAGGGAAGACGCATGATACTCCGATTATACCGGCGATTCCTCCATTTATTATTTTTGGTAGAAGCCTTTTGGTACATAAATAAACAAGTTACAAAATAAACTATTTTTAAATGACTTAACACATCTGGCTTGCCGACATGTGGAAGCAGTCTTGAATTTACAAATAAAAAAATACACATAGCTTAAATTCATTTTTATTCAGCATGCATACTAACATTCATGTAGCTATTAAAGTAATTTTTAGACTATTATGTCGATATTTTAAGTTAATTTAATAATTTTTTCTTACGAGAATTTCTTGCCATCGCCGCTCATTTTCACGCTCTTCTTTCGGGGACTTTCGCTTGATGATGATCGTCACCACGCGACAACACCCACTCCACTCCCTTTAAATTGTACACACGTTTTGCGCATGCGTTTTCAAATAACCAGTTTTTTGCATCACGAGTACTTCTCACGTGGTTTGATCGTTCCTCGGCCAAAATACAAACAAAAATGATAGTTTTTAGGGGGAAAAACATAAAAGAAATTTATTTTTATGACAAAGTTGAAATGATAGCATACTACTTAGTAGAGTTCATGATATAAGTTTATTACACAATATCGTAATACAGTAGCTGACATTTACATCGAATACTATAGAATTTGTTTACATGTTAACTCTTAATTGCTTTATTAACGGAATGAAATTTAATAATTGAAATACTTAATCCTATTTCAAGAAATTAAAACTTTAACAGATGATCATGTAGAACTGTAAACAATTCTAAATAACAACATTCCAAATGATTGAGCTATTGGTAGATAAATCAGACTAACCAACGTAAGCTTCGTCAGAACTTACGTGGTGGGAGAGCGTAAGTCACGCATTATCATATCCCGGTGTCATCATATAATTATGGTAAGTTTTGCCTCCTACCAATAACTGAAGATTGTGGTGTTTACTAATAATTTTACTAGTTATTGAATTAGGAATAGGTATTCCGTTTCTTTCATACGTAAGACCTAGCTTTATGTAACAGGTTTAATTGTACAAATTATTTATTGATGTTATCAAATTCTAAACACAATACTACATTTTATTATCAAACTTATTTTGACTATGGTATTGCCAATAATTAAACAGTCCTAAAGTTAGAAACTTTTTTGAAGTTTAAAATATGACACACTTTCTGGTTTATACTAGTGATTAAATTAAAGCGCTACATCTTAGGCTTTACGCGGGATATTTAAAAGATAATTTTCTGAGAATTTCTACTGCTATTAACGTTTTTAATTTTTGATTCTATTATGTTTGAGAGCATCTCGAATATAATAATGACATTTAATGTTTATACAGTAACATTTGGATTTGAACTTCTTGCTAAAATAAATTGAACTTTTAATATATTTTGGTAATCGAAATAACCTAATTATAGTAATTAACTTTATAAGAAAAAAACGAGTGAAAACAACTATTTAAAAAAGTAATTGTTTGATCGAAATGGCCTAAATACAAATAAATAATCAAATAAGTCAAATATTTTTATTGTACTGTACTAATGGTGCTGTACTTTGAAGTATTTGATACCTTATGCGCAATTGACATTCTGAATCTAAGTCATTAATATCCTGTCATTATTATTGCAACAGCAAGGCTATTCAATTCTAATAACTATTGATAAAATCTAATAGCACTTGATTAATTCTTTTAATAATTTGTTAGAAAGTTTAGCAATTTAAATTATTAGCAAGCTAGCAATTCTATAATTTCAATTATAGATTGTTAGTTATGTATACAATGTTATTAAATTTGTTCTTACAGCGCTAACTATATTTATGGTTCACTCTTAAAAAATCTTTACATTTAAAATTTTAATTTCTTATTATTTTGAATTTAAGTTATTTAAAAAAATTATTGCATTATAGTTATTGAGGTGAAGAGCAATCGATTGTTAATAGGTGTAAATTATAGGCGTGTCTTTGGTGGTTCAGTGGCTTACCATGACGGTTTGTTACCTAATTGACTGTAAATAAGATTCGTTGACGTTATGTGGTTAAATTTTTCGTAATTTTACGGTAAATTTGTTGACTTAAATTTTTGAAAAATTAAAGTGATTCAATTAAATTGACTTTCATCGTACCCCCCAAACTCATAATGATCTAACATTTCTTGAAGACGTTTCATGTTCTTTTCACTCTACAGTATGTTGACAGTTATCTGGTATTTTGTGGCTCCTAAGACTTCTAGATTTTGTTAAATTCTGTTTTACTACTGTATATTACATTACGAGTACAATACTGTACAGTACTATATTATATCTTGTCGAGTGCACGAATCGTGGGATTGCGTGATACAATTTATTTTCATAAAGAAATATAATTGTATTTTATTGTCTTGTTAAGACTTGGTATTAATTAATCCAGATAATTGGAGTTTTAATTCCAAATACTGTATTTATAAAACTTTAAGGAACAGTGGGACAATTATCGATATATTAATATAGACCATTATTCTGTATGTGGAATGTTAAATTATAGTTGCATGACAAAAATAATTTCCAAGAAGTTAATTACAATTGTTTTAAGTGGCGAATTGTTACCAATTCTTTCAGAGTATTAGGCCACTTGCAGTAACAATATAAAAAAAATAAAAGTAGCTTACCTACTAATATTATTTTATACATGGTTAACAAAAGTGAAAAAGTGTATGGGAGGTGATACATGAAATTCAATATTTGTTTTTATGTAAATAATTCACATAAAACTTTTTAATTACTTCCTGTATCGATTCGCTTTTAGCTAACAAATACATGTGTATGCTTATAAAGTAATATTGGCATGGCTATACAGTATTTACTTATTATGTATTTGAGAACGACCATTTTTTGACTAGTGTATGCAAACGACAGTTACAAGTTATATATTATGTTAAAATTGCGTCGTTGATTTGTGCAATATTTCGAAGTAGGTAAACGTGAATTACAACACGTAGAATATTAAGTTTTTTTTAAAACATATATAAAGTTTGTGGATGGTCTACTTCGACCACGAGTGACGTAGCAGCCGGGGGTGTATGCTTTTCAGTAATTCGACTAGTTTTGTTTTAAGTGGTAGAGTAAAAATTGAATGTTTGATATTACAGGTAGAAGAAGCTGTGGAATGAGCGACGAGGGAGGATTGTCTGGTCTTATATTCAGTTGACCAACTAATGAGGAAAGACAGTAGTCAGGAGCACTGAGAAACAACACATAGCGGTCATTCAAATTACACACATACCCACTGGAGGACAAACAAATCGTTTCTTGGGTTATTGTCAGTGTAACTTTTGTGTTTCACACGTTTATGAACTCGACTTTGGACTTAATTGGAGCAAGTTTTAAAGAAACCATCTACTATAGGTAAGAGTCATTCTTCTTTTATTAAATTAATTAATTCATAAATAGAAAAATGTTAGAATACACAAATATGAAAATTTATAATTTTAATTTTTTAATTACAAAATTATCAAAAATTTAAATTTTTACTATCATTTAAAAAGTTCGATTTTCAAATGAAAGTAACTATTTGAAATACAAATTATGACATCTTACATGTGTGGTGGTTACAAGTTACCGTTTTATTCATTTGATTTTGACTTTATAACTGTGAGCAATTTATTGACATTGTAACTTTGCAAGACATGTCGTTCTTGGCAATATTTGTATCATAATTTGCCTCCTGGGATCGTTTAGAAATATTCTATAGCGTAAATTCACATTGTTAGAGTGATCATTCATCTTCATTTCTATTTTTCTTTTGACTTCAAAGTGTGTTTTGAGCTGTGTGAAGTGCATCTTTGCCAATAATATAAAAGTGGCAGTAGCAGTGGGTGGGTATGTGTGAACAAGGTTATTGGACTTGATGCCGAAAACCAAGCCTATTTTATTATATAAGTTAGATATAAAAAGAAAAAACTGCCATTTTCACACAAGTTC
The DNA here is from genome assembly GCA_013389785.1 of Helicorthomorpha holstii. Lineage (NCBI taxonomy): Eukaryota > Metazoa > Arthropoda > Diplopoda > Polydesmida > Paradoxosomatidae > Helicorthomorpha > Helicorthomorpha holstii. The sequence goes on from JAAFCF010005748.1 coordinate 6,830,401, forward strand.
TTTCACTTTATATTTTTATTCAATAAAATGTTTACTGCATCTGCGAAGCGACATGTAAAAAGTGGATTTTTCGTTTGGCACTTTGCAAACAGTGTGTCCTACTTTATAATAGCAGTGAAATGAAATTCGATGAAACTGTGCTCACCGGATGTCGCTGACTATTTACATGGCTTCGGGCATTAACGAATTTTTATTTACATTACATCAAAATCTATTTCCTATCATCTACGAATATTGTACATGAATATTTTTTGTTCTTAAAGCAAAAAAAAAAAAAAGATTAAATTCTTTATCACTTGGAAACGTTTTCTTCTTCAAATAAACTGCCAAGAATTACTTAACTTAATTTGCTTGCACATTAAGAAAATAGCAACTTAACATTTTATGAAAAAAAAAAGAAACACTAATACTCTACAGTAATATTCTTTTTTTGTGTGAATATTTTTAAAACAAATAATTACTCGTATAATGTGAATATTGTAATCTAAAAAGCCGCTTTAAAGAAAAGTTTTATTAAGATTTATTGCGCTTTCTAGCCTGCAGCATTCCTTTTAGTTTTGAAACGAGTTATTTAAGTGAAAATTCAAATTTTTATTTGGATTATAATTTGATTTTTAGGTCACTAAATCATTGTCACATCTTTTAGTTAGGTGAATACGGATACTGTATTCGTCACACTCACAGATACAGCTTTTACAAAATTTCTGGTTCTTTTAAAATCTCGTTTTCTTTATTTACATAACAACTTGCTAAACTCTATTCAAAAAAAATGTTACTTAAGAAAAGTGTTTAAAATGATGCTGTATTTGACTAACAATTACAAACTTGTTATCAGTGAGTTTATATATCTGAACTGGATATTTGTTTACGTCGCTGATATTTGACTCAAATATTTTTTAGCATGGAAATCACAGAACATTTCCATGACTATTAGTGAAATTAGCCGTTACAATGTGAATGATTTGGTACTGTAGTAACCGTTAGACACCAGTATGACTCAATGTGTAGCAATCACATGTTTAATGGCGTAATAATTTATCTGTTTCTCTTTCCTCCTACGCTTCAAAGTGAATCTGCTTCCTCTTGTTATAGTAATTATTAATTCCCTGCCTTCTTATAAAATGTAATAGACAGTATTCTGCATTGGAGCGTAAAACGGACTCTCCTTTTGTACAGGAAGGCCGTCGACCTGGTTAAAAAATATTAGGAAGCCAATGCAAAGAAAAGCCAATGTACGTCGATCACCTATTAAGTAGAAAATACACGTACTGTAGACCTCCACACCACATTGTATTATAGAAATTATTTCTCAAATTTTAATTATGAGTATTTTTCATTGTCGCTAAATTGGTTGAGTTAACCTGACTTGTTGCAAGTTACTATAATAAAAAAGTGTGTCAGAATATATAAGGAAGAAAATTGAAATTCTACGTTAGTTTATAACAGATCGACAATACATATTTGGTTAATAGTACTTTTTTATTAAAGTAAATTAATGTCAATAAATGATCTATTTTTACGACACTCTCTAAAAGTTTGGAGAAAAACAAGAAAGTATTTCGTGAAATTGATGATGACAGTCAATTAATGATATTCGGTTAAATGATGTTATGGCTTTGTAAAGAGGTCACTGGAAGTCCTTGTAAATTTACTTAGTAACCGGAATTGAAAAGAATTTTTCTCAAATATCAAATACAGTACTGTATGTATAAAGTAGTACTGACACCAAAACGACAAAGAAATGTACCATACTGGCACTTAAAAGTTGCGGTCACGTAGCTTTAAGGACCCAAATAAATAAATTTCAATGTATTAAATCTTTTTTATATTATCTTGTCAATTCTGAAGAAAAAAAAACATATTTTTATTATTAATATTTGGATTGTTGTCAGCTCATGACCTTATGGTATTATTAGATCGTCGATTGCTTATGTGCATTTACAATTAAGGAAGAAGGAAATTTACAAACAGTGCAATCTCGATTGCTCTAGGTTAATAGGCCAGTAGTTACATAACAATGCATTACTGTGAGCAAAGAGCACAGTTATTGGGTGTGAAAATTTAACTTGTTGCTCGTATGGTTGTATCTATTTGATGTAGCTGTATTTGAAGTGAAAGCATGTGAAATTTCCTGAAGCACACCACTATTTTACTAGATAGTTGTAAATTATAATTACTAAAATGTAAGTTATTGTGGACTTGATTGTTTTTTTTAATGATGATTATTTGTATTACAGTTTAAAATATAATATTTACAGAATTTAGAGTAGCTTTATAAAAAAAATCGTAAGTTTTATTGAAATATATTCGTTAATTTTGCCTTCCAACAAAGTAAAAAGTTGAACAACCTCCTTAATGAGCGTTGAAGTGAAAAAGATTAACCGATTAGTGTGATAAATTCAACTTTTTTTTCCGAGTTCAATAATTTTTTGTTTTTTTATTATATTTCAGAATTGACGAAAGAAATTAGTAAAACGCCAACCATTCATCGTTTTAAATTGGAATTATTAAAACAACGTTACCTGCTTTTTTTTTTAAAGGAAAAAAAATACCGTTAGGAATGATTTTATCGTGAGTTCTTTTTTTGTGCAATTGTACCCTCAGGCAGTCATCTTGGCCCTAAAGATGGACCCTTCATTTATAGGACACTGACCCTAACAAATATTTTTTTTTGTGATTTCAAAAAAAATTGGAGCACATTTAGTGACTAAAGAGCGAGAGGGGATAAGGAGACCTCTCTCGTGGAACTCCAAACATTACTAACCCATATGTGGATCATGTGGCAATATGGTGACCGTGACTTCTGTTCTTCCGTTGGCAATTCTAGTGCCTTTATGTGTATCACTTTATTATTACAACATCGAACCACCAAAAGCCAAAGTTGTCAAACGAGGTTTAGCGGATTATTATGATTTCATCGTCGGTAAGTTAACATTTTTTTAAAATATTTGATACAAATGTACAGTTTGAACAGAATGTATAGTACATCAACTGTTTAGAGTATTTTTTAAACATCTAAGCAAATGCAGAAAATCGAATAAATAATTTAAATTTTAGAAATGTCGATGTCTGACAACTGTACCATAATTTTTTTTCTTAATAAGTTAATTGTGAGTTTAATTTTTAATTTAGGTAAATTACTGTTTCTAAATTGAATATTAACGTTTAGGTTACATTTTCATAACAACTTTCTTATTTCAAGGAGAATTTTAAAGTTTCCATTATACATCATGCATGATACGATAACGGTATCACTAATACTTTTACATTTATCATTTAATTTAAGTCAGATGACTTCTCTTTTTTTGTTATAGCAGAGAAATTAAACTTTTACAATGGCGGAAGCTAAATCAAATTTTATTGAAATGTGGCATCATTTTAGTTAGTGTAAACTTTTCTCGTAAATTATAAATGTTTAAAAACCGGTTATTTTAATAAATTATTACTGATGTTTGGACACTAAACTAGCGCTCGGCAATGTGAATGCTCTTTAAATATCAAGTTGCAATAGCAGCAAACGATTATCACGAATGGCTAGCTCAAGATTCTAAGTAACTTGAAAATAGTGTTAATGACTTTTCCGATTTAAATTTTATTTTTTATTGTATTTTTTTATTGAAACGATTGCAGTGAGACAAAAATTTAGTTTCATTATACTTTCTAAATTCCTAGTAAGAAATCATGTCATTTAAACTCATTTATATTTTTAGTACAAACGTTATTACCATTTTATTTACAAAATTATGTACAAGCAATGATGTATTAACGATTCGGTATTACGATATACATTTACGGTAGTCACTGTAGTATAAAACTTTATTAGTTATTAACTTTAAGCTTATGTTGATAACAAACTAAAAAAAATATTTTTTTAAAGTTTTAGCGCACGATAACATCAATCATGGTTTTTTTTTTAAAAAAGATTTTTTACACAGATAAGAGAAATTTCTTGTTTATACATTGCCAACATTGGTTTTGATAGTACACTAACTTTCATTGCAATTCTAAAGTAAAACTTGAAATTCATCGTGTTATTGATTTTGTAGCACAATAGTTGCATATTGCAATATTTCATATGGTATATAGAATATTTATTATTAGATTTGTTATCCAATTTGTAAAGAAATCCTGAAAGGTTTCGCATTTTCTCTTTCGTGATTGCCCTCTGGTTCATGTAAATCTAATGAAAATATACGAAAGATTTGACGTACAATATACTGAACAAGAAGATGTTGAGGTTATTTTAAGTTACTATCCATCATTGCCTTTTTTTACATGTTATTTTACCAGAAATAAATATTTAAATACTGATTATGATGAACACTTGATTTTTTTGGTAGACACGGATGTGTGACCTGGTCAGCAACCTGAATTATTTGAATGGTGCTGAAAATTGAGTTTGTTAATGATAACGTATATAAAATTTCTGGTTGTAATTGCTAAGCTTTAAAAAAAATTTAAATAGCGAAATCAAGAAATTGCAAGTGAAAGAAAGTTTACATAATCATTACAAAGGCTTCAGTTGTAGATGCCAATTCACTTTTTAATATTTAGTGTTAATTGGCAAAAAATACAACGAGGTCAAACTGATTTACGTAAATTATTATCTCCTGGTTTTTGCATTTTAAAATAGTTTCTTGCACACTTAAACTTCGGCAGCTGTCACACCTTTATAATGTACTAATTATAATGTAGTTGGTCCAGATTCCTACTGTACATTTCTTTATAAAAATTTATGATTATTGAAGCTTATTAACTTGTAATTAGATCATAATTTTGTTATGTTCCTGGTTTGTTTGAAAGAGGAAAACCAATATATATTAATACGTCATTTTCGTTGACATTATAACTTATTATAGGCAATGACAAAATCCCCTCCAATGGCAATAATTGTTTAAGTATAGGATTATTTTTTAGAAAAAAAAACATTAACACACACGACTTATGGAATAGTAAGTTATAAGCTTTTACTTTGAAGTGAATAATTACGTTTTTAATCAGATTCAATTGCAGGGCGTGGTTAATACGAATCGGTATTGCTTTAGCTTCTGACTGCAATATTACAAACGAAATTTGTGTGGTTAGGTTTCATTTTAATTTTTTTTAAGCAAAATAAATTATTGAACTTACCGGTACCTGAGATTTATTAATTACAATTTGTCTAAAATCACATCTGTTAAATTGTAATATTTTTTGTTGTCGACCATCAGAGGAACATTGTCATATTGTGTTAGTGTCAAGTAAAATTTTAAGATTAAATTATTAATATATTTATTAGTTTGTTGACATTTGTGTCATATTTAGCGTTAACATACAAATCAAGTTTATATTTAAATTTTTATCTCGGTTAGTTATTATCTAGACTAAACAAACGGAAACGATTGTTCTTAATATTTATATGGGTTTTACGTTTGCTAAATTACATAAAAGTTAGGTTTAAAATAAATAATTTAACAGGAATTCATTCGCATTTTCTGCGCTGAGTCTGGCAAATATAAAATTTAATATCTCATATGTGAAACAGTGTAGTAGTGTAGCTATGCCAAAAATATTCGAATTATTACATTCGTGAAATATTGATTATGAACATGCGTAATACCAGATGGTGTGTCGGTTTTCATTGTGAAATTGATATGATTTTAATTAAAAAAAAAGTCTACTGGAAAAATATCGCAGCATTAAGTAATTACAGTTGGGCATTAAGTTATTGTTTAACTATTGAAATATTAATGTGTTCATTTAGATTTGAGAGAAATCAATAATTTGCTGACTGAATAACTTAAAGTATACAGTAATTTCTTTACATTTTTTATTTGATTTGTTTTAATAATGAACAATGAAAGTGTTAGAGTTAGATAGCATATTTGTTTAATTCATTTAAAACTTATTCTAATAATAACTTAACAATGTGATTATGTATAAGTTAGTTTTATGTGCTAGATAGGTATCTATGTTGATTTAATTTAATTTCTTTTTCATTGTGTTAGAATTTTTTGTGAAAAGGGAAATGTTCTGAATTATATAATTATTACATTGTTGCGTGAACTAAGATAATAACTTATGTAGTGAAAACATGATGTTTGGTTTTTATTTATTTATTATTTTGGTTTTTATTGAGGAAACGTTATACTTTTTTACAGTTACTAACTTGCTTTATCACTGCTTTCTTTATTTGCTTTGCAAGTTTTTTGAGGGAATATGCATTCAACTGAGTGACAAGCGCGTAACCAATTAACCATTAATGCTATCGACCAATTTTATTGATGCTGAAAAATTGAACCAATTAATTAAAGGCAGTAACCAATGTTTTTACTGTAAGGTTTTTTTTAAATATCGCCGATAAGTTCATCTAGAAACAGTGATTTTGTTACACCCTTCAAAAATAGGTTAACAAATATTACATGTGATTATTAGTTCAAATTCAGTGACCTTATTGTCATTAGATTATGACCAAACATACAATTAAGATAAATACCGATATGTTTTATAGTGTACATTAAACATGTCTATTCTTTTCCGGTATCACACATTCTTATTAAACATACCCAAAAACTGATTATTAAATTTGCATGCTTTAAACTTTCTTATGCAATTGTCTTTAATAGTACATGTGAAAGTATTTACCAACAACAATCTAATTGATTCAGAAAATTATGTCTAATAATTGTTTTATAACCACAATATAATTTTATAAAGGATTGTATTTAATATTGCTAAGAAACAATTCTTATATATTTACTATAATTTTAATTAAAATTTTAAGCAATGGCTTATTGTATGTTGCAACTCAATTCATTATTGTTATTCAAAACAATTGATAATTATATTGATTACCATTTTTTTATATTGAAATGTTTTGATGTGGAATCATTTGATTACAATTGATGTCATTTTTATTGTAGTTGGAGGTGGTTCTGCTGGTGCAGTAGTTGCCAGTCGATTGACTGAGGATCCCAATGTGAGGGTCTTACTTTTAGAGGCAGGTGGAGATGAGACATTCCTAAGTGAAATCCCAGCCCTTTCTGGTTATCTACAGCTGAGCGAGCTTGATTGGCAATACAAGACAACTCCTCAACAATTGGCTTGTCTAGGATTTAAAAATCGGGTTAGTATTGACCGTACTTTTATACTTGTGGAATTTGTCGTCTTTTTTTTAAAGCAATAATATTAAAATAATGTTATTTTAGCAATGCTTATGGCCTCGTGGAAAGGTGCTGGGAGGATCAAGTACTATTAATTATTTAGTTTATATTCGAGGCAACCGCCGTGATTATGATCTATGGGCTTCGTTGGGTAATTATGGTTGGAGTTATAATGAAGTGCTGCCTTATTTTCTTAAATCAGAAGATAACACCAGTCCATGGATGGCTCACGATGGTAACGTTAATCACAGTTTATTACGCATGAGTAGTGATTTTTATGAAGTTTTTAATTAACATTTCAAAGTAAATTTCTATTCTCCTGATCGTAAAAATTATACACGCAAAGCACTTTTATTCATTAAAGATTATCCTCTTTATACTCGAGAGTAATGCACAGGCGACTGCAAAGCCTATGACCCGCAATTCCCTTTGAATGCGCATTTGAAATGCCTTGAGCGACATATATTCTCTGATCGACTATAACTTGGTCTGAGCATAGTCAGTGACGTTTTTAATCACTTGTTATTTAAATCCTATAGTAAAGTATACAAACTTCCATTGTTAGCTTTTAAATTCTTGAAGTCTCTTGCATTCATGTAATCAAAAAAAAAGATTAATGCTGATAAAATGCCTCGATTGCTATTGTATTTGTAAATAATGGATCTATCTTTTGACAGCGAATATCTAGACGGTTTTTGTTTATTTTAATTTTTTAAAATGTATTTTAGTTGTTCATCATCATACTGGTGGCTATTTAACAATATCTGAAGTACCTTATAGAACGCCATTGATCACAGCTTTTCTTCAAGCTGGGAGAGAAAATGGTTATCCAACCAGAGATCTAAATGGCGAATTTCAATCAGGCAATTATAACTAAATTTCAGAAATTAGAGTGAGTTTGAAATTGTATAATCAATGATTGTTTTAGGGGTGATGCCGGTTCAAGCGACATTGCGTCGTGGAGCGCGCTGTAGTACTGCTAAGGCCTTTTTACGACCGGCAATGAATAGAAAAAATTTGCATATAGTGATGAATGCTCACGCACTCAGGGTAACTATTTTTCATTACTTTCAACTTCGAATGATGATTTACCGAATTACGTTTTAAAGGTTCAGTTTGATAACCGTAAGCGAGCTTATGGTGTTGTCTTTGATCGCTTTGGTCGCGAATATTTTGCCAAAGCTTCTAAAGAAGTCATTTTGGCAGCTGGGGCTATCAACACTCCGCAGCTGCTAATGCTGTCTGGTATTGGACCAAAAGCTCATTTACAAGAGCATGGGGTTTGTGAATCTATATGTATGCTATGTAAAAAAATGGGTACGTAATTATAACAAAAAATAATATTAGATCCCAGTAATTGCTGATCTTCCTGGAGTTGGCGAAAACTTGCAAGATCACGTGGCTTCTGGTGGAATTGTTTGGACTGTAGATTACCCCGTGTCAGTAGTTCAGACAAGGTTGGAGACTCCTAGCTACATATTAGAATGGATGATCCACGGCAAAGGTTAATTGCCTTCACGCAAATGTCATGTTACCAACTGCTGTACCTTTAATATTGATCTTTGTAGGTCCATTAACGACATTGGGAGGATTGGAAGGCGCTGCATTTATCAAAACGCCATTTACCAATCAAAGTGATGATTGGCCTGATGTGCAATTTCATTATGTTTCCGGTAGCGCTGTATCTGATCGTGGAAAGCATTTGCGTTACATTACCGGATTTACTGATGAGGTACTATAGCTTGTTAATGAGACTCATTGATTTAATAAGTAAACATAAAAAATTTGTATTAGGTTTGGGACAAATATTATATGCCGATCATTAATAAGGACACTTTTTCTATGATGCCTACTCTTCTACGGCCAAAAAGTAGAGGAACCGTTCGTCTTAAAAATTCTGATCCTTTTGAACCACCATTAATGGATCCAAAATACTTTACCCATCCCGAAGATATTCACACTATTACAGAAGGTAAGTTTGTCTATATTAATTATCGAAATTTTGCTTCAACGGTTAAGCTATTGCAATACATAACCAACTTTAAATTTATTCATATTATAATATTTAAAGTTAATTGTTTTGAGCATGAAAACATTAAAAAAAATGTTTAACGAATTCAGCCACGAGTTTACCTTTTTAATTGTTATTCCTATTATATTAAATTCGTGCTAACACTCATAAATTTTTATTTGCTCATGCATGGTGAACCGCGCGGCGTTTTTATAATAAAACATTTTCTGCTTTTGAGAAAGACATGATAAATGGCTTTTTGTCACATTTGGCCAATTGGTTCGTTTGAATTTAATCTGCCGAGCAACTGGTTTGTTTATGCTTACGTAATTCGCAAGAGTGATTTTCTGAGAGGCTTTGTGTTGTAAATATGCCATAAACGTGTTTAGTTGCTCGGCTACGGTGTCTTTTATGTTTGTATAGTATTTTGTATATTGTGTGGTCATGTATTGTAATGTTTACATATTACAACGATTTATATGAGGGGTTATCATTATACGCGAGTATTGACATGTAAACTCACATTAACGTATTTCTTATTGTTTTTATTTTGCTCAGGGGCTAAAGTAGCTTTGGCATTTGGACGATCGGCTGCTTTTCAGAAATTCGGGGCCAAACTCCACTCAGTCTGTTTTCCAGGTTGCGAAAGCTTTGTACTTCACTCCGAAGAGTATTTTGCTTGCTTAGCACGCCACTATTCGGCTACCATTTATCACCCGGTGGGTACGTGCAAAATGGGCGTCGCAGAAGATCCAATGGCTGTCGTCGACCCAGAGCTTCGTGTGTACAAAGTAACCGGTTTACGTGTGGTAGATGCTTCAATTATGCCGCTAATTAACTCTGGTAATACCAACGGTCCTGTAATCATGATCGGTGAAAAAGCAGCGGATATGATAAAAATGTTTTGGAACTTAAAACGATGATGGAAACAAAACAGCCGATTAGTAATATTTTAAAAAAGAAATATATCTGTAAGTGCGTTTAAAATTCAATTTAATGTGAAAAGTGCGCGTTTTATAATTTATTGTGACAGTTTACGTAGAAACTGTTTTAGTAGTTTTATTTTTTTCAGTAATCACAAATCTACATCTATCGAACAGTACATTTGCTTGCCTATAACTTTGTAGGATTGGCCCATTAATCTACTGCATCATCTTTAAATATTTTCGTTATCACCTACAGTATATAATGAATTTCCAATTACCAAGTGTTTTGTGTCGTCAAATAGTTAAGTATGGATTTATTATAGTTGTTATTGTGGTGGAAAGTTAATTAAATTTTCATTAATATGGGATGAAAATTAGAGGATTTCTTTATTACTGATCGTGAAATTAAATGCATCATAGTGTGAAAAAAAAAACGCTTTAGCGTTTGTACACTGAAAAACGCGCTTTTATTTATGGACAGACATGTTGTGGTATGCAAGCATAATAAGGCTGCGATTCGTGGAAATTGAGAGAAATGTTTGCAATTATTCGGACCTCATTCATGTAAAATGTCCGTTAACTATTCTTTTTCTCCGAACTTCTATTTATCTTTTATTAAAATTTAGTTGAAAATTGTCAAAGTTTTACTGGCATTGTAACAATTAAGTTGTATACTTGTACAACACCAGTAAATTTTTAAAAAAAAAAAATCGAAGTACTTTAAAGGACATTAGACAATTAGATTGACCTTGTGATAAATGCAAAAAATTTTTATTGAATGATCTTTAATTACCGGTACTGAATGAATATTGGGTTGTTTTCAAAGCTTTTTTTTTTTTTAGTTTTTTTCCCCATCGTTTATGTTAGAAAGACCGTAAACATTGATTTTTACGCGGATGTAACATACTATACTTTGGATCTGCTTCTGCCCATTACATCAAGATGTCCCCTAATTGTGATGTACAGTAGAAAGCTTCTAATGCAATTATTAGTGTGAAATGACGTTGTTAACGTTGCTAATTAGGTCATGTTTATTATTACGCGGTGAAGTCGTTTTCGTTTTGTTTTTGTCTTTGTTACAGTAACACTAGTAAGTGATCTAAGCAGGCTAATTAATGCGATTAAATACACAGACGATATAATTAATAATCATGGTAATTGGGTTAATTGTAGATAGCTATCTTTTAGTTGAATGAAGCGTTGCTTAATAGATTCGTTGTACGGTATATCCAGATAATAATTATGTAATTACAGTATTGACCACTTAGAGTGGAATTCATTTGGACACGTAATTGACATTTAGACTAATTCTTTATTGACTTTTTTTTCTCTTTTTTTTTTGGGAGAGATAGGATAAGCGAGTTTAACGTACTATAACTCTCAATATTGATTCTAAGCAATCGTCCAATTCCAAAAGAAAACTGACGCATGGATAAGCAGACAATAGTGTTGATGTATAAACAAATTGCTTTGAAGAAGGCAAGTGCACCAACGTTTTTTTTCTCTAAAGATTGCCAACTTCATTTTAGATGATGGCTATACGGATAATTCTGGTATATCACGAGTTACAGTACTGTATTATTGTACTTACAAAAAAAAAAGTAGATGGGGAGATGAGGAAAAAGAAAATCTAAAAAAGAAAAAAATATATATTGCAGTTCATTAGATGAAGAGCCTTTGGGGCAGTGAGATAATTGGATGATTCAACAAGCCATATGACAAAATCGACTTGTAATTGGTTAAGCTCTGTATTTATAATTACTCATGGTATCTGAAAAGCAAGAAGATAAATTATAAAAGTTTTTGCAACATTAACATTTTGCATAAAAATATACTGTAATTTGTTGTCATTTATTTACCGATGATGTTAAAATTAATTTGACAGTTAATTGTTTTTGTGAACAAAATGTCGTTTATTACAAGTTTAACGGATCGATTAATAATTTTAATTTAAAGCAGTAGTAAAGTCTTAAATGATTTATTTTTGATCATTATTATTCGTAAAGTTTTTCCTGCGTTTGATATATCGGTCATTAAAAAAATTAATAACCTCGAAAAGCTTACTAAATGTTGTAGTACAGTAGTAGTAGGAGGAGGAAGAGGAGCATATGGTGCATGGGGTTTACGACAAAAAGTATTGTGGTAACCAAGCTTGTACTGGTCAACACACGAGTTACCAACCGAAATTGTGCAAGGCAGCATCTAATTGCGTTTAAGTTTCCGGTAGAATTAATCTATACATGAATTGATTTTAACTTGTATGTTTAGTAGATCGTGTCGATGTAGGCCAAAATCTCTTACGCTATGTTGCGTTCTTTGGAGCTTAAGAAAAGGGGAGGTTAATGGGTGGAAATGTTTGAATTAAGGCGTTAGTGAAATAACGTCACAGCATCACTCATAGCATCAATTCCAAAAAAAAAAAAAGCACATCATTGAATTTGAATTTACCTGTTAAGCATCAAAAGCAGGAAAGCATTAAGAACTATATACAAATATAATTATTATAATAAGCTAGAAAATGTTTGTTATGAAAGTAAATTGCACGCAATATGAAAAATAATTGAAAACATTAAAACGTTTGCCGAGTTTACTAATATCATTGCAGTTAAATATTTTGCAAAAGGCTACTACAGAATGTCGTTGATTAAGTTAAACCATAAACACTATTATTACCTTAATATTCGTGACTGCCGTCTGAGACGATTTAGTTGCCGTTATTCTAACTTTATTTTCCGCGTGAATTTTTTCTTTTCCCAATGGTGTAAACTGATAGCTGATGTAGCGTAGTACGCATCGTGCCGGTTACTAAAACGGATGACAATGGGTTTTAATCCCAGGCAAAGTGATAACTTCTTTAAACACTGATTTTTTTACTTAAAAAAAAAAAAACGAACCATTTTAAATTAAACAAGGATCTACAGTGTATTTCATTTACTTACGGTAATACAGTATTACATTCAATGTTGTATACATTCATTTTGTTTTATGGTAATGTACAGTATTTGCCTATTCTCAACTGGTTTAATATTAAAATTGTGTCAGTCGAAATTAATATTATAATAGCTTACCTTTTACCGTATAAATCTGCCATTGATAACATAATATAAACCGCATGGTTACTGGTAAATTATTAAAATGGTTAGCTCATTTACAATATGCGGTACCGGTATGCTTAGCTTCTTATGGGTTATGCCCGCTGAGAGCTAACCAGTGTTCAACTTTAAGTAATTCGTGGACCACATTTCAAAATTTTTACTTAATGGAGGACCCAAACTCGAAATTATGTAACATTTATATTATTTCAGCAAATACATCAAGTAGGAATAATCCTTGTGAGGTAGTTTTTTTCTTAAATAATATACTCGTTAGCGATACTGGTAGCGTAGAAAACCATGATCAAACTTTGATCCAGAATTGGTTAACTTTCAGATCATGTCAATAGCTTTTGGGGCTAACTTTTTTTTTTTTTTTGATTCGCGGGCCATGTTTTGAACAGCCCACAGTTGCTTGAGAGACGTCCTTGGTTGAGGCCTAAGTAGAAGTCTCGTCATTTTAAAATTACAATATGTGTTTAAGTGACACATGTTACTTAACTCGCGGCAGTTTATAACTTCATAATAAATTAACTGTGTATTATATTCTACTTAGTATGGATATGGTCAATGAAAGTCATCCAGGCTTTAAAATAGACAATGCTATTGAAAGTGATATTATGCAGTAGTTCTATAGTGTAACATCACACAGCCTGGCTTTCTTTGGTGCTGCTATACGACATTTTTCTTGGGTAAGCAATTAACTTTTTTCTCCTCTTTTTTATAATAATGATTAATGAATACGATTAGCATTTTATTTTTACGATATAAGACAGTGAAAAATAACAGAGAACGTTTTCTCAGAAAACGATGCTATAATAATTATACGCGTTAAATGTGTGGTGAACATTCACCGCATCGTTAAGTAACTATACAATAAAAACGAGAAGTTTTTAATGAAAGGTTACTACTATGTCATAAAATGGGCTAAGTTATAAATAAGTTAGCACGGTACGGTTAGACTCTGAAAATGATAAAAGTCGCATTTATTAAATTGGTAAATCACGTCTCCTCTTCAGTAAATACAGGATAACTCTTTGACAATTTTGCAAATGCACGTACTGTATTAATTAACCTTAATTTTGAAGCATGTAGTCATTTTCCCATGTAAGCAAATAACTGCATATTATTATTACCGGTATAGTAAAGTAAAATGCAGCAAACGATTGCATGATGATCCATATAAAGTGCTTCTTAGTTAGGTTAAACTTATTTAGTTAATACTAGGAAATTCAAGTGTATGCAAGTGAATAGTGTATGAAAGTGTATTATCATTAATATTATTAAAATATTGTATTGACATTAATTGCCAAGTTTAGTAGGTTCATTTATGTCGCTCAGACTATTGTTATGAAAACTATGTTATAATAATACCACAATTGATTGAAGAAAGACCTTGAATTTCAAGTATTGAAAGGTTTTTAGTATTGAAACTTGTAATATGAAGACTGTGTTTAGTATACAAGTATAGAATTCTAACATTGTTATTTATGTAAAATTCCTTTGGGTTTACGTCGTTCATCTTTATCAGAAGACATGAAGGATTGAGTTATAACTATGTTATTTATCTAACTTCTACATTGATCAAAATATTCTGTATTCTCAGAAATTGTCTGTAATATTTTACGTGTGTTTGTTGGCCCTGTGGCCTATTGGATCATTTGATTGTGCCGACACGATCACGTGATTCGAGTTCCGAATACAAGTAAAAAAATATTTTGGTCTCCATAGATTAATTTTCGTTTAGCCGAGCGAATAATTAATACATGTCGACATAAGAAGAGCAAAACGACGGATGATAATCGACCCAAGCAAAACAAATATTTAGATTATTAACACCCACAATTATTAGTGTAAACATAAATTCCGCTAAAGGGGATGATGTCTCTTTTGCTCTTTGAAACTTTAATGTAAATTTAAAAGACTAAAGCTGTTTTATTAATAGCTGTGTTTTCGTTGCCATTTTTTTGAAGTGTAAACTGTATTCACAGCTTGATCGTAGTGCTGCTGCTGCGTTTAAAGTGCTCAGCTTTTTGATCTACTGCAACTAACTTCTAAACTACAGTAAAGCTGCATACTGTAGGACAAATACATGTACTGCCACTCATTGAAACTCAAAACATTTTCTATAAAGCAAAGTCAGTCGTTGGTCTATGTCTACGACATTAATCTCTTTTTGCATTGCGAACTGTACAAGTCGCAAATGTAGAAAGTTTGAATCTCGTAACTTATCTATTGTATTTGAAATACGTAAATAGAAATCTGCGCTATTTTTCGGGGAAAAAAATTAAGGAACATGCCGACATAAAATCGTATTTGCTTTTAAATGTTTGTAGTCTGTAATCTGCATTTTTTTTTAGTATTGTATCCTTTTTTTAACTGAAAACTTAAAAACACTTTTATTTGGTTCTTTGCATTTACCAATAGCCATTGAATATTTGGGATTTAAGAGTATTCCCCATTTGTAACTCCTTATTAAGAAATAAGTGGACATTCAGTCTTGAAAAACTTCAATCTTGCTCATGAAAATACTATTAGCATTTTTTTTTGGTGTTGTTGATGCTCATACCAGTTGGTTGCTAAGCTTTTTCTGTAATTTTTTTAAAAGCCCAGACGAAACAGGTGCAAAAGGTAGATAAAATAGAATAGAAGTAGATAACTTAGAATTGCACTGCATTTATCAGAAAAACATACTTTCGTTTAAGATTGCACACATTTAAGCTCCTTCGCAACACAATCTGCTTCTAAAAAGTAATTTATTGGTATTTATTTTATATTTTTACTTTTATCCGATGGATTGACAAATGAATTATGAAACTTTTCTTTATTTGTTTTAAGATTTCTGTTTAGACGTGATTTGAATGTGATTTTCTTAATGAATTTCTTATGTAAGATTATTATGCGTCATTTAATATGCGCTTTAAAAAAGAATGCAAATCTACAGCATTGAGCTGAAAACTAAAAAGTCTTATGAGAATAAATTCTAAACGTCTATTACAGTAAAACGAGAAATAAATAATTTTTGACTGAATTATGGTGTGAAGAGATTCTTTGCAAAAGAAAGGAGTTGAGTGTTTTCGTTAAAATTATACAGAATGTTTATGAGGTCCTTAGGCAAATTTAAAAATTAACACGTATGATATACATTAAAAGTAATTTAATGTACGGATTTATTACATCTTTTTTTTACAAGTCTTTGCATGAGCTTAAATTCATGTGCGTAAAAATAAAATTTAAAAGGACATTTTCATTCAAACTCGATAGAGTCGTTAGCAACGTTAATCTTTAAATTGCCGGTATATTGTCATCTTCAACTATGAAGTTTATTTTTTACTGGAATATTATACAACATTTTTGAAATTGTCAACTTCATGAACACCCTGAATATAATACTAGTTGGATTTCTAAAAGCTTAGTATTTACAATGGCTTCGTAAATTTCTCTTTCACACTTTACTCAAGTACTATAACACAAGCGGTCAAAATTTAATTGACTTTTTTATTTACGAAATCGACACAAGATTTTATAACTTAAAAAAAAAAAAAGATTTTTATGGAGTATTTTTATTTTTTAGAACTTATGACGTTGTATTTGTCTCTGGTTGCCAGATGTTACCGTAATAAAGTAATAGCAGTATGGCAATAATACTTCAGTATAAAGTTTGTCAATGTTTACTGTTCACATTATTTTTATGAGAAATAGTTTTTTTAGATAGTGTACTGTACTGTCAGATCATTGAAATGGAAATGAATGCTACAGTAGGTACACCGCATTTATGCTTTTTTATATAAAAATAAAAAAAAAATTGAAATGAATTTTTAGCAATAGTGCTTACTATATTAGTGACGATGTTTCATCGAGAAAAAGTAAATAACTTTTTCTAAATATATATCGCAAGAAAACATTGCAAAATTTTATTTAAAAAAGTTTTCAACTTTTATTATTGATTTTCAAGATTTTGTTGAAATCTCAATAAGTTTTGATGGTTGTCATTGGGGTAAATCGAGTACAATACATTTTTTTTCTCTTCAATTTTCAATTCTGTACGTTGTTTCTAGTCTAATGCACAAATAATTCATAAAAGTTTGAAACCATTAATAATTATTAAGTGCAAGTACCTTTGAGTAAATAAAAGTTGTTTTGAAGAACTTTAGCAAGTCTGAAGTAAACAATAATTTGAGAAGATTTTTCACAATGAGATTTGAAACAATAATGTTGTATGTTTATGTTTTATTCGTTAAATAACGAAACGGAATTCATAAATGTGTTTGAAAAGAAGCCATGCAATGTGTATTACAGTAACTTAGTAATATTATGTTAAAATCGTTTCATTCTGGAAAACAAGATGCGTAAATTGGGAGTCTCATAGATGCAACTGAAACCATACACGGAAAAGTTTTCTTTGCTTGAAACCATAATTAGCTAATTGTAAATAAAAACCTATAAAGCAAATAACCGCTTCTAAAAGACTAAAATGTGACGGCATTGTATTTAGATAAAGTTGTAACCAAGCTGCTTATTGCAAAAATAGCGTTTCATAGTTTTGTTTGTTGTTTGTTTGTTGCCAAGTAAATTCCAGTTAGTAGATTAGGCTCTAATGAAATGATAAAATAACAATCGTACAATTAAATTAAGCATTAAAGCAAAATTTAGTTTAGTTTAAAAAATGCGCCGGCAGATTTTTTGCGTATGCCGAAGAATGGGGCATTAAATTCCAGACATCCAGTATATTATGAAGCTGAAACTTTTTTGTTTTCTTTTAATCATCATCATTTAAGACAGAAAAAATATTATTACGAATTTTTATTTTGATGTTAATATTATGCTATGAATGTTTTGTGAAAATGAATAATGAAAACGCCGCATTTTTCGTTTACGAAATGTTTATTTAAAACTTTAGCATATTGCTCGCATTAGTGCATTTTTTCTTCCAGATTTTTTAAAGTTAAAAAATTGTTTCATGTGGATAATTACGTCGATATTAGAGATGTATACGATATAAAATGCACTTTTCTGTTGTTATTACGACTTTTACTTTAAACAAAAGGGTTATTTTTTCGTTTAGGGAAAACAATTTTACAAACTGCACTGTATGTAAGCTCATTTAAACCGTGCTGTCACAGTTTCATTATAAGCAGTGTCTGAGATTGTTTTAAGCCATTTTAGGCGTCTAAATCTGACGTTTACATGGTTGAACAATATTTTTAGAAAGTTACGCGTATGACAGATAATTACATAGTGTATCAAGTAAACATGAAATTGTAGCCGAGTAACATGCTGCGTTAAGGTATTGTGTTACAATCGAGATTTGAAGGCGGTAGCTGTAGGTGTGTTTTATGTCGCTGCGAGCGCAACTTTATTGGCGACGACAAACAGCTGCCTTATATATTCAAAAGCTTAAAAGAATCGGATGATGTCAGCCGTCAACAGCCGCGGTCCATGCCGCAGCTGATGCGGTCGTTTTCGGTTGTAATATTTTGAGTGCTCTCGCGGTCTCCCTTGCCATTGCCAAGGTGTTTCTGATCGGCTAAGTGTTTATTGCACTTTTAATGACAGTGATATAACTACCGGATACCGGTTTCCTGGCGAATTTGTATAAAATTTCCAAAATTAAATTCAAAAAATTAAATTAACTTAGAAGCGAATAAATTTTTTTGGTGATTGGTTGGCAACGTAGCACCTCCATAAACCAATTTTAAGTAAGTATTTAAAAATTATTTAATACCTTAAGGTTTTTATCTCTCCGTGAAATGTATTGGGTTATCGAATTTGTTTTTGAACGTGTTGTGGAAAAATAAAATACGTGAAATAATGGAATAAGTGGGAATTTATGTGGGGCAAAAATCAATTGGGAATAACATTTAAATGTCATCGTAAATTTTGTCAAAAGTGGCTGAGGGGAATTAAAGGTAGCAAGGCGCTTTATTGTGGTTGTCTTGACTTTAAAATTTAATCACTTTTAGACTTTTAGGATCTCTAAACCATCATTCTGACTTTTATGACTTTAGTCGAACTCAGCCACTTGAATATAATTGGTTGAAGACTTGAAGAGTAGACTTTGACATTGGGGCAAAAGAAAGGGCATCTATGAATGTTTTTTTAGTTTAACTTTAAACTGGCGCAAACGAGAGGGGTAAATATTCCCATTTCTAACCAAAAATATTCTATTTGGCTATTTTCTTTAACATAACCTTTTCAGATTTTCTTGTAAACGTCCATCGCAAAATATTTTACGTCAGCGTCAGATGTTGACGGTGCAGTGGGGGGAACGACAATTTATTTTTTCTCCATCAGTCTTTTATGGCAGTTGTTGAGTTTTGAATTGCTAAAGTCAACTCAAATTTTATTGCAGCTGTGGTATTTTACTACTGTCAACTACTGCATTTCTCATTTTTACGTTACCTTGATCACATCTAGACAATTCTAAATTATATACGATTTCCCTATTGAAAATACAGTGTAACTAGCAGTAAACTACAGTACTCTAAAGTAATAATTCTGTACAGCTTTGGGTTTTTTCCTTAAATTTTAAGAAGCAATTTAATGATACAAGAGACATTTACGTATCAAATATCATCGACTAGGCCTACTTTCCTATTATAATTTGCTTTTTTTGTACGTGTTTGACTTAATCAGTTGTCAACTTTAAGACATTAATTTTTTGTAACATGATCATGAGATTACTGTGTTTCAAGAATCATCCTTGCTCTAGCAATCTACATTTTAATGGATGAAATGATAGTGCTGACCTTTCCATTGTAAATTATATTATAATTTTGCACTTTAAGGAAGTAAAAATTTTAAGACGTATTATCAGCTTTGACATCGTAAAATAAAAGTGCTGTTACGCATTGCCTTTGCCTTTCTATTAAGGATTTCTCTCGTTTTTATACATGTGCAATAGCAGTGTATTTGGGCATGCAGTGTATAATTTTTTTTAGTTAACAAATTTTATTCTCAAACCATTTTACGCAAAAAGTTGTTGTTGATTACTGTGTTTCTGTGAAGACGTGAGACATGACAGGAGGTGGTTGTGTGTTTAATATAATTTTGTAATGTAATTAATGTGAGGATAATCGGCGTTGTTAATGACCAGTTGCCACTCTATTTTTTGTAAATTCTATCAGCGTTTTGCTATGTGGTGTTCAGCATGAAGCTATAAATTTTATTTTATAGTTGACGCTGCATATACAGTGCTGATGGCAAGTGGCGATAAAGAATTGAAAGAGAGTGAATGGCGGTCGTAAAACGTTTAATGCGCTTTTAAATCGAACGTTAGCTTCAAACTAAACTTCTCAACTTTTATAAGGACGAGCCGGTGTTTGATTGACATTTGAAATTTATAGACAAAGCATTTGCCTTTCGTAAAGTTTACATTGAATTTCTAAATTTATAAACTGTTTATTGTATTTGTATCGTTGAAAACGGTATGCTTTGAATTCAGTAAGTCACATGATTTGTAGAGTACTGTGTTTGTAAGACGTTTTAAGTGATGATAAATTTAGCAGATTTATTTTCAAACATGCTAGAGTAAGTATCGACATTTTTACATATAAAAGTAGAATGGGGAGTTTCAAGTGCACTATGCGGATTCCAATAGCTGTTTTATAGTCTGCAAATTTGGATGATCGATCGATGCAAAAGAAAAAATAAAATCTTAATTTCGTTAGGAAATTTAAAATTGTTGTTTTACGTGACCTGTTTTCCCAAATTAATAAATGGTACTATAATTATTATTAATAGCAATCGGTTAATTGTTTTTGATAAGAATTACAATTGGTGTATCAATAGTAAAATCGATCAATTAGTTACTGTTCGTTAAATAATTATTTTGGTTTTTAACTTGTTTATTTTAATTATTTACTCTTATACAAGTTAAAAGGTATAAGGTGAGTGTTTATAATGCTAAAAGTAGCTGCTCTTTAGTTTTTATCAATATCCTTGGCATTCTTGTAGCTTGTGATATTTCATTTAATTAAAAAAATGTCAAATTGATGAGCTAAATTTTTATAAAAATATATTTTTTTTGTTATCAATATTGGAAGTGGCCCGATGACGTTTCGGGGTTTTTTTTGCATATTTTGTATGTAATAAGTTTCGATACCACAACAGTGCATCTCTTTATTACTCGTATTATGAAATTATATTAAATACAAGTAGGTTGCAGTAAGTTGATGATGTAAATTAAATTTGCTATTACGTATAATATGCAGTTTTCAAAGATTTGTCCAATTTCTGAACAAAGTTTTCTGTAATTATCATATAATGTTTTAGTTATGGAGACGCCGCCTCTGGGATTTGATACGACGTAAACCATAATTACGTTAAGCGACTTAACTTTATTAAACTAATTTAATTGACATTGCATAGTTAAAAAGCATAAAACTATGAAACAATACAAAATGCCATTTATAAAAGTATCTCAAGTATTATCAGAAGTATTAGAACTATCAAAAATAAAAAGTTAATGCCACTTTAATGCTCACGAAAGGGTATGCTCGTATATTGTTTAAGCTGTGACCTATACAATAATCCTGCTTTTGCTTTGGTTGTTGTGCAAAAAGCTAACCGATGAATCATTAGTTCTGGCAATTTGCATAACAAATTGTAGATTAGCTGAGTGAAGCAGTTTGCATGACATCTTTAAGATGAAAAAGAAAATATCTCTACTTTTAATAAAAAAAGATGTAGGAAATGCATGGATTTCTATGCATGTTTACAATACAGTACAGTACCTATATTAGAATTTATAAGTATGATTTTGAGTATACTGTACTGCGCATGTGCCTTGTATTATCTGTTTGAAATATCTGTGTACATAATATTTGTGGTATTCTTTACTTACTGTGCATGGAATAGTTATTTAAATAGCAGAAACGGATTTTAATTGGGTCTATTAATGTAATTTAAAAGGCCGTAAAAACGGAGTAATAGATGCAGATTAATTTCATTAACATTTCACAAGGCACTGCTTGCCTTAATACAGTACTCGTACTTTAGTATTGTAGTTCGGTGCTATGAGAAAACACGTACGAGTAATTGATGGCTAATGCAACATGCATAACATACAGCAAGCTTAAAATGGGACTATAAACCTATAACTTGACAATATTCTACTTATCACACATTAGCTGAACAATTCTAGTGCCAAGTCGGGATATTTATACTGTATAGTGACACTAAGATATAAATAATAGTGCTTTTAATTTTCTTAAAACGATTCTTGGTACTCTCAACTGTTCATCGTGTAATGCAACTAACTTATTTAATTGGGGAAAGATACATAAAAGTAACATTCACTGTGTTCATTTATCATGTACTGTACATAATTGTTGGTTTAAAGAGATTTTTTTGTGTGTGAGTATACACAAATACATGAATAAATGCATGTTAAATTCACGATAAATTTAAATTAATTTTTTTTTAAAAGTATAAGAGTGTACTTAATTTGGTTTAGAAACCATTCTAAATTTAATTTTCGTTTTACGGAATTGAATACTGTTTACAACACGTTATAAATTGATTAAATGTTTGACTGTGTAAAGTATGTTTGTCTTTAGCTATTATTGTACTGTATAATTTAATTAACTTACCAGTTTACGAAAAAAGATATGTTGTAAGGCAACGTAGTTAAATTTTATTGATTTTATTGCATACAAATAATCTAATTTTGGAATTAAATTTATCAGATAAGATTTTAATGAAGGAATATAAATTAGAATATTTTGACTTTATCTGTTACCTTTAGCAGTCAAATTTATTGTAAAATTTTAGTAACTATGGACTAAGTTTTTGTATTAGTGTGTTACATTTCACAACTCTTAATATGGGACGAATGTAAATTTTGTCTTTTCCAAAAGTGCTTATACCGGTAGTATTTTAGAAATTCTCTCCATGGTTATATCGATAACCTTGATCCAAATTTAAACTACATTTTGCAGTGGTTTTTTTTTTATCTGCGCAGTTAGAAGTCGAGCATAAACGTTTAACGTAATTGTCTTACAAATAGGTTTGAAAAATGCAAGCGATCTTATGAATGAACATCATTGTATCATTAAGAATTTTTAATTTGCAAAAATGCTCTTAAATGTTTATTTTCTTGTCGTAGTTTATTAGTGCAAAAGTGTTACTACTGTTTAGTCATTTTTATCAAATTTGTAACGTATTTTGCTGTTATTCTTATTATAGAAATGAGCATAGTTATTAAAGTCTGCAATTAAACTGTGACATTATATCGATCTGAATGTGTTTTAGTCATATTGTATCAAACAATCAATTAGCTCATAATCGCTAATGCCACCCAATTTTTTTTTAAAGAATGTGTTAATGTCTGTCTGGTGGTAAGTTAATTAAAATCTCATTATGCAAATGGATAACATTTTTAATTTCACCCTTTTTACAGTATTAAAATTTTGAGCATGCAATTAAAACGGCATCGTCTACTTATGCCGATGTATAGTTCTGCATTTTTAAAACTATTTAATTTGTAATATTTATAAATGCTAAAAAACTTAACTCGCTTAGTTTTAAATAACGGCTTTGCAAAAATATACTTGCTACTAAGCGTTTTAGTAATTAAAACTTGTTACTGTAATCTGATATGTTTAAACGTTGTTTATTAATGGAATTACCGTTCTTTTAACAAACTTATCCTTTTTGTCATTTGAGCTTAACTCAACAACTTGATAACAATACATTCAGTTTGAATATTATATGAGAAATTTGAGAGTAAAACAGTATGAAAGAACTTATAAATGACTTAAAAAAGACTCGTAAATACTTCGTAAGAGTACGAAATATTATGCTACTATACAGTATTTTATTACGATATCAACTATGCCAATTATAATTACACAGGACATAAATTGGATTTAGTCTAGAATGCAAAATTATTTGCAAGAGAACAGAGAGCACAACTATGTTAATATTTTTTTACTGAAAAGAACTGATTTATAGGTTGCTATAAGTTAATTTTGATGGTAAAATTGCCATGTTTATAAGTCAATTTAATCATAATGTCACATCAATGTGTTTAATAGACGTTGAAAATAAAAGCTTACGCCTAATTAAATTATTGCATGCTAGATTTTTAAAAAATATTTGCTTTTTCTTAATTGTCACTAATAAGACGACTATAATAATGCAAATATTGTTTTCATAATGACATGAGTGCAGTCTATTAATTTCCATGACTATGAAGTTAAAGTCAATTTAAAGTTTAAACTAAACTTTATTCAAATTAGACTGGTTCTTACTAGTAAGATAATGAGGGCTTTTGACAGACTAATCAACCACCACGAACTACTATTTTAATAACATTAAAGTAGAAATTTGAATCGGAGGATGATTTAGTCGACCATATGTAAAATAATTAGACATAATCAGCAAATTCGTACAAGCGACTTCTATTTTTAACAATGTAAGAATTATACGCTATGTGCACTCGTTTTGCCCACATTATCTTAGTACAATTTCACATACTGACACGATCACTTTGAGTGATGATGAAGATGAATTTTCCTCTCAAAACTCGTATTGGTAACTTTGCACAGTAGTTCATGTATTGGTAAGATGTGTAATTTGTAAATCAAATTGATGAAAGCGCTGAGCATTTTCTTATTTCTCTTGAGATAAACGAAAGATATCCGATTACAAGGGAACGAAAAAAAAAATGACTGTAATGAAAAAAAAAATACATAAAAAAAACCTTATAGCAGCAGACTTGATGTAGATAGGGGCGGGTGGAAATGGAAATTAAATTTAAGAGGGGGATATGATAAGTACACTATACTGAGTATAGTGTATAGTGGGGTTGTGTGCTAGTTTGAAGTAAACAAGATCTTAAAAATCTTTAGTACTAATCCATTAATAGTATAAAGCTAGCGTGATTTTGTTGCTTGATGACAGTACTGAGCGCATCTATGGCTAAATTGAGTTGCTCATGGCTGTTTATTTGTATATAGAAATTTTCTTTTTTCGGTGCCTTTGATAAATTTTACCCTATTCTTTGTTGCTTTTTTCCCTTATTGTAGCGCAAAATGACACAAATGACTCTTTGACTCAGTGTTAAAGGTGTTTCAAATGAATTTAAATTAGTACACTGAATTTTCACTTTAGTACACAGTGTAATAGAGGATACATTTACTTTCTTTTTGTTTTAGCTGATGTTTATTTTTGGACAACTACATGACTGTTTGATGTGCAGTACATGTACGTGTACATGTAGAAGTAAAATAGTGACAATACTTTATGTCCTGGTAAAAACGTTGACACAACGTGACAATAGGCAGATGCAAAGAATAATCTATGTTTGCTAACCTCAAACAATGCTATGGGTGTTGAATGTGTGTTTTTTTTTTTTGCAACGGCGAAAAAGCCACAACTGCATCCAATGATCCAAACGTCCAAGCAGTGACAAAAACAATGATGCTATTGTTATAATACCCGTTGATTTAAGTAAAATCAATTTTAATTGCAGTTAACCTATTTATTTAATTATTACTTTGAAATTATTTAGTAAAATATTTCGCATTATGAAATATAATCGACTGCATGCTATTTTAATCTAATAAGTATTTTTAAACATGAAAGCAGTCATACAATTAGACGCGTAATTATAATAACTATTAGATGTACATTAGCGATCATTTTTAGCAAATTTATATTAAACAGGAATACTGTATGTGTTTATTTTTAGACTTAAACTGTTTAGACTTTGCTGCAAGAGATTATTTATTATGAAAACTTGTTTTTATATTTTTTTTGCGAATGGCGATATAAAATACATACGGTAGTCGTAAAACGACATGTAGTACTAGCTGGCCTGTATTATGTATGTCACACAACGATAAACAAAAATCAAATTTATTTTTGCCAAAAGTTTTGAATTTCAGATATTTTTAAGATGATTTCAGATGTTTGTTTTGTTAAGATTTGTAGCAACTGAAATAAACAACACTATCAATACTTGTAAGTTTTAGTAAAAAAAATCATATAATTTAAAACAAAATTCCAAGCAATGTATAATATGAAATCTTTCGCTCTCATTGATTATGCATTCTGACGATTTTCAAGGTTTATTTTGAGCAAACTTTGAAATTAATTAAATTTTTTCAGTAAAACAGAAACTGGCTGTGTAATAGCATTGAACATTATTACAGTAACTTTAAATTTAAAGGATAAAAGCGGAAACAAAACTTCAACCGTTTTCTTCCAAAAAAGCTGTTGCCAATACTGTATATGGAATTAGCCTTGGATTCAAATAAGCATATTTTATCTTTTGCTAGGCTTTTTCGTCCGCATTTTGTTGGTAACATTGTATACAGACAACGATAAATAATTGCTTTTTTTCTTACAATGTTAGAACAAATGAAGGACAATTTGCATTTTTGTGTCATTTTTATTAAATCTAAGTTTAAAAAATATGCGTATGCGTGGTTTTTGTACGTTCCAGTGTATTATTGTATTAAGATTGTTTTATTATTTTAAAGACAGTAAATCTTATCATTAAAATATTCGATCAATTTCTATGAAACTTATGTCGGCATTTTTTAATTAGTCGTTTTACTAATTAATATTTTTGCGACTAGATTAATTAGAATAATTAAGATCAGTTAATTTCCAAGTGTGTTTCAGATATAAAATGATAAAAAGGAAAAATTACTCGTAAAACATTTTTCTAGTGCGATGTTCGTTAAATTATTTGAGCTTGCGCTTTCTTATTACTCTGATTCTATCGTTGTTTATTGCTATTATTAGGAAAATAGTAACGTCTGAGTTGCTTATACTCCAAAGTAAAAGCGAATGGCAATTGAAAAAAAAAAAAAAAGGTTTGTTGCTTTGATAAAGTTTCTTTCTCTATTCATTGCAACGACTGCACTGCCTCATTAGTTTAGAAATCAGATCTAATTTCCGGCCTGCTGTATTGTTGCACGCGGTGGGAAAACTGTACATAATGTCTGAGGGATTTGCCATCACATAATCGATTAGTATTGTTTTATCTTACGAGAATCCTTTGGGTATTATTTACTATACTGCTTTACCACAATCACTACTTTATTTACGTTACTTGTACACAAAACAGCATTTCAATATGGCACATATTAGTTCAGTGAGTTATATTTACTACACTTTAGGCAATACGTTCTGTGCAGCATGACGGCACAATGTTCTTGTAATGCATAAAATTTATTGAGGGGTAACTGCCATTCGCCTTTTGTGGTGCCCATTAACTTAGATGTTTGCTATCTGCATTTATATTATACTGATAATGTTTAGTGAATCACGAAATTCACCAGCAGTCAAACAAATAGAGCAAAGTGTATTTAATGACTAAAGTAAGAAGTTTTTTTTAAAAAAAAAAAAACGGGAAACGTTTTTATTTATACGTGGTCGAAGTGGCTTTTGTTCACGTTACATTTGGTCAAATAAAATTAGACGATCGAGTTGCATTTTAGAAGAGATTGCAGTGTAGATTATTATGCTGTCTTCCATTAAAGGTGAAGTACAATTGTCAGTTTTTGTCACTTTAGTTAGTTGTCGGTGGATTTAGTAGATAACATTATTATTGATTTTGGCAAATCAATCGCAGCTGCTATTTCAAGTAGTTACGATCTTACACTACATCGGAGATTTGTTGTAAAAATTGAGGCGTTGAGATAAACATAGTAGTTTAGTGACAGTTGGAAAAAAATGAGATCGACTTTTAAGCGTGAGTAAAATCAGAAAGCGAAAAGGCGATCAACCATTTTGCAATTAAAACATCATCATCGCAAACCTTAATTGAAGACTTAAAACTTTCTCAAAAATAAAATCACTTCAACCAATTTAATTATTTTCTATGCCTTTAAGCACTTTTTTATTCGAGATAGAGTTCAACTAAAATAGTTGTCTGAAAGCAAGGCAATCCATAAATTCTGTGACTTTCATGCTCAATAATTTCGGTACGTTACTGTATAATATTATCGTGAGCTGCCGATTAATTAAAACAACTGTCAAACTAATTTAAATATAATTTTATGTTCTTGCAACCATGCTCTTGAATTTTAAGCGAAAATTGACGCTTAACTTAACTAATTAATGTGCCACTTGCTGTCAAAAATAAACATAGATATTTTCAAATATTATAGGCATTTTTTTTTAATTGTTAAACATTTCATAACAACACGCGAGTGTTTAAATTTTGCAATTTTTTTTGTATTACTTAACCGCATCTGTTGGTGCTGTTGAATACTTGACAACTTCATTTATTATAGTACACTTGAAATGGTGTTGACATATTCAGCATCACATATTGTCAACAAAATGTAAGCTGCACGACTGACTAAGCATAGTAATCTAATAAAATCGAGATTTTTGCATGTAGTAAAGTGATGTAAAATAGCCTGTTCAAATGGCACTCATTGTGTTCTGTAATATAAATGTATTTTTTATTGCAACATTTGCCATCCGAAGCACTCTCTATTATATTAATGCTATGAATTCTTTTTTTAATGCAATAAAACTTTTTTTATATTCTCTTTAAATGTTGGCGTTAAAGAGATCATAAGAATCTGATAAACATGAACAAAACATAGAGCAGAATAATAATTGAAACTGCCAAAGTTTTAGTTGCTTATTCAATCTCGGAAATCTGTTTTCTCTTAATATCTGATAACGAGCATCAGATTTGTAACCAAGTTTAAAGTTGTTTTTTGACGTTTCAAGATAAATCATTGATATGAAGAGACTTTTATGGTTAACATCAAAATTTGATATGTGCATAAACTGTAAAAGCGTAAATTGACCAAAACGGTCTACTAACTTTTGAATAAAAAGGACAATAGATTTAATTATTTCAATTAATTACTAGGTTTTTAATATAATTGTTAAAAGTTAAACGGTATTTATAGTTAATTTAAGTAATATTTTGATTAATTGAATGTTATAGTGGGATGTTTCGTCTTTATTTTTCATTATTAAATTTAATCTTCGATGAAAGTGTTGTACCGTTCATTTATTTAATGGGATATTAAAGCTTACTGGTATGGAGAAAAACACAAAACAGTTATTGTGTTCTTTGTGCTGTTTAATATTTGCTTGCCTAATGAAGCAACAAAAAATTAACAGAACTTTCATCATCATACTTTGTTGTGATCTTAATTAGTGCTGAAGTGACTTTGCCTTATATTTGATGTGAACTATGCTTTACGTATTTGGTTGGTATTGTTGTTACTTTACTGTATTTTATACTTAACACAAAAACGAAAAGTATTAGGTTGAAGGCGCCTATTGGCACTTCATAATTTCACTGAAGTGGAAGTAACAAGTAAAGCACTTCTCAAAGTGCCTAGCTCAATTCTATTACTCACGCACTAGCACGCATGCGTTAAAATAGAAGACAAGTGTTGCTGATTTGCTTTAACGCAGGGTAAACCCTTTATTCAATGCATTTGGTAACTTATACCGTACAGTATAAGCTGAACTTTTTTTTCAAGTCAAAACTATAATGTGTGCGTTGCTGTGGGCGAATTTCTTTTAAAATAATTATAATGGTTTTAAGTGGAAAAAAAGAAAAGATATTGATCATATTGTATTGGTTAAAGATATCGTATTATGCAAACACACGCTAGACATGACGTCGAGTATTGTATGCTTTAGTATTATGCATGACATAAAAGAACTTTTTATTCGATAAATAAAATATTTTGTCTGTCGATTCCGTCGGGACTTACGGCTTAGGTTGTGTCAGTTTGCAGTGTAAGTTGTAACTTTTTTTAAAAGTAAAAATACGTGAAATTGCATCCGCCATTGCTACCATTAGGTATCCAGTCAGACGTCCATCCATGTTGACAAATATCGATTCTAAACACGTCAAAAAAGTAATAAAATTTACCAGGCAGGTCTTTTTTTCGAATTTATTCTTGAGACTGCTGCTGCGCTAGTTCTTGAAGTTATTATCTTAACACGTTTGGATTATGTTATGGTTAACGTTTCCAGGACGTAAAATGATGATTTGGATTGTATTGGTAATGCTTTATTATTCCCATAACATATTTGATCGAGCCAATAACTGCTTTATGAGACCACTGGGACAATATGTAATGAAATCAAAATCGAGGCCAATTTGATGAAGACATTCTTAGAAACCGCAACTTAGAATCATGGTTTGCTTACACGAAAAGTTTCAATATTTGGCCACCTAGCATGTCTAGGAACCATTGAGTGTCATATATTTGTACTGTAGTTAACAAAATAGTAATATTAACAATAAACCGCCTATGGCTATCGTTGATCGTCATATTGAATGGTTGAAGTAAATGTCTCAAAATGAATATTTTATGTTTGGTTAATCTTTTAAAAATGTTTAAATTTCTTGAACTTAGTTCCAATTTAGTTATTGCTTAGTTAAAATCTCTGTTTTTATGGTCAGTTGTTCATGAATATATGTGTTGAAGAAAATTAATAAACTATACAGTAAGATGACTTTATAGGCAAACGGAAACGACGGAAGATTTCACTTGTCCACTTTTATTTGCTATAGTTGTTGATGTACAGTATACTGTAGTTTACTTTTTCTTCAAACTTTTCTTCATTCATGAAGAACTTTTCTCGTGAAGTATATACGGTACATTATTCCATAATCCAACAACAGCACTCGTATAAAATACCGTCATTGACAATGACGTTTTCCTCTGCTGAGCAATAAACAACTTGCGAATGCCATTATCCGCTCAACACCTTTCAAATCCCTAAGGTCAACTGCTTGTATAAGGAACTAACATTAAAAAAAAATTTTATTTGCCAACTCGTTAGGAGAAGCAGATTCATTTGCTGAAACGATAAATTTTAACTCGCACATCGTAGGCAAACTTGTATAATGGAAACTTGAAAGTTAAAAATTAAGTCAAAAATAACGCGACGTTAATTCTTAGTTAATATATCAAATACTATGTTATATTTTTTGATTACCAATATAAGGGTTAATATTTTTTTTGTATAAAAAAGAGGTTTTTAGCCATTGATAAACGTTTTCAAAATGTACAGTGTTCTTACGATGAAGAATTCGAAATAAGCAATTGAAATCAAACATTGAAAAGCGTCTAGAGGCCAACTTCAAATTGAGAAAATCAGTTCAAATTTAGACATTAGTTTAAAAAAAAATCTTTTTATATTCTTTATTTTTAAAATTGTTTCTATTTTTATTTAATCTATAAACGTCTAAAGCAAAAGCAAAATGGTTTTGCAAGAACCCAATAATTTCATGCAAATTGGCTATGAAAATATATTGTACTTGCGCAGTAATTTGATTCCGTTCCGTACAATTTATTTTTTATGACTTTTTTTTGCCAGTTGGTTGAATCTAGAAAAGAAAACTTTGTAAAAGAAAACTAAACTTTCAAAGTACGGTAACAATGATAACGAAAATTTCAAAATGTCACATTGTACACAATTTTCTTTTCTTTGATTTTGTGGACAGTTTGATTTTTTGATACTAATTTCATTGATGTAACTTGTAATATAAAAGATTGCTCTGTTATTTCTCAAACAATTTTGTTATTTTGAAAATTGCGTTGGGAAACATAGTTTCACCACACAATGACCGAACAACTGTCATGTCATCGGCTTTGACTTATCATTTGAAATTGGGTTTTCACGATGGGCTTGCAGTCAATTTTTGTTTTGTAAGAAAAAAAAATTCTTGTTTTGACAAGAGCATTGACGAAGCAATAACTGTCAGCTTTTAATTCTACTGATATGACATAAGCCTAATAATATGACAAGATTTTATTTTCAGTTTCTTGTGCATGTACTATAATACTGAATACAGTATATGTAATGCATCTCGTAACACATAAAAAGCAATCGGGTTGCTCAGCTTAAGTGCAGATGTGTGTACTCGGAAACAAGTACATAATACGCCGATGAAGAAAGCAACTTATTTCTACAAAAATAGTTGCTAATGTTGACTAAGATAAGTGTCAGAAATATTCTTAAATCTATCGAATTTACTGACGGATTTTCATGAAGTTTGGTCAATATTTTCTTCAAAGTACACAATTTATCAAAATTGCTGTTTGTCGCAAACCCTAATGGTTATTATAGCTTACTGGTTGTTTATTTTTTGTAGCTCTTCATTAAGAGTTATTTGTAGGTTTTCCATGATCGTATTTGCTTACAATTGGATCAATACCTTCCGGCAATAACTGAAATATTAGAATTCAGTTACAATACTTTAAAATTTCATACATTTAAATTACACTACTTGGTAAGTCGCATACTTTACAGTGTTCGAAATACAGCCGTTTTGTCATTTATGTGCTAATTTCAAATATATCTTGACTTTATCAGTCATTACGGTATAATTAGTAATTAATACCATGTGCAAATTCGTTTTTGAATCGCGCTGAAATGCTCTATTAACAATTTCCGTTGCATATACAGCATTCATGGCAATAACAATATCTTAAAAAATTTCAATAAAATGTTACATTTTTAATAGCTATTACAACGCTTATGTAACAGTGTTTTTTTACGGTTTATTCATTGTGGTGAGTTTTTTACTTACTAGTGATTGATGCAGTATGTCAATAACTGACAAACAAGGCGCTTATTTATTTATTATCGCCTTAATGTTCGTCAAGTATTGATTTTGTTATCTAAAGTAATCTATATAATGATCGTTGTTGAAAGCAGCAATATGTAAGAGAAAAAAATATTTTAGCTTAATGATGAATGAGTGTTTGAAGTTAATGTTGCTCGAATAAGTGAATGGTAAATCGTCGGGGTAAAGGCGAGTGCAGTCGCCCATTAACATTTCTTCAAACATATTTTAATTCAAGTAGAAAAATATATATGATGAATGACTTTGTTATTGTTGCTTGTCATGTTATATCAACGAATTGGTGGTTTGGTTTTTTTTACGGGTGAAGTATTATTTACTGACGAAGTCGTATAAGATTAATATAAAGCCATTGTATATGGAAAGTAGTGAAACTAAATAGGCAACTCAATACGGATGTTTACCCAAAAGAAACGAAAATAGATAAATGCATTGAGAAAACACATGTTGAACGTACGGTATATTTTGCAGAAATGGCCGGGGAATCGTATATCAATGTGCGTAAGAATTTACAAAATCAATTTTACAAAGTATACAATTCAAATTTAAAAATGAATCAGATTGTATTTTACTTTACATACAGATGTCTTTTGTTTAGGTAAAACTCAATCCTTTTAAAGATCTATGCCATCTAACTTAAGTTTATTAGAATTCTAGACAGATTGTACTGTATAGTGTATAACAATAGAAAATACGATGTCGTGGCTACTGTTAGAATAATGTATTGTGCGCATTGCATAACATTGTGTAATTAACTGTATATTGTTTAATATTGATTGCCATAGACCACCTGATTGATTGCGTCATCAATCAGAGGTTATTAATTATCGTAACCACGTTGTATTAGTTAGTTCTCTCACTAACTCTTGTCTGACCGTTAACAACATGTAGCTGATGTTAAAATCACCGTCTGTAATCGTCGCAAACTACATCGCCAGTCAGCATTACTGTACATTGTTATTGTAAGAGTTTAATATTTATTTAACAATTTTAACCACGCTTCCAAATTAAAACAACAATTAAACTCTACAGCTACTTTAGTTATTGGTTTAACCTGGTTTTTTGTACACGCTTGCACATCTCATTTCTATTTATATTTTGGCAAATAAAACGATATTTTTGTTTTTATAAATAATTGAAACTTTAGTAAAAATGTAAACGTTGAGAGACAATGAAAAGTCTCAAAAGTCATTTAACGGTAATGCTTCGCTTAGTTTGTTTGGCTACTATTGTTTAATTCAAAAACATTTTGAAAGGAAAACTCATAAGATATGAATAACACTAATCATAAAAAATTTATTAGCAAAAAAAACCGTCTGAATTATAAATGAGTTTTGATTTCTAAGTTTAGCGTTTTCAGTTGTCAACTTTTGATAACTAGTACAAAAAAATGTAAAATATTAAGAACCGCAATAACTTTTTGTAAGATTTAATCATACGCAACTTTATTTAGACAAAGCAACGTTTACTTCCGTATTTTTGTTTTAAACGAATAGTGGATGTTATTGTTTGACTGCTACTTTGATAAATAATTTATTACACTTAAAGATTTGTTACTTGTATTTACTTGTATTTATTCGACGCTCCTTCTTGTTCAAATCTAAAAATAAAATTAATATAGATACACTTTTAATTTTGGAACTACTCAGGCTTAATTGCCATAGACAGAAGTTGAGCTGTACTCGGACTTATCACATGCATTCGGCAACCGTAGCAACGCTTTACTGCGAAAATTACGCTTATTCGTCAATCTGGTTTATTTTACGAAAATGTATCGCAACATTTTTAATATCATAAGGCATTTATTAATCATCATAACGCGGTAATTATTTTTTAAAATAAAGTTGTTTATTTACAACATAATATCGCATTGATAATGATGGCTGCTTGTTAAATTAACTCAATCACTCTGAAAAGTGAGATGATGTGGATGTGGATAATGAAATGGTATTACATGGCAGAATTTATTACAGCAGAGCAATCAAGTACAAATTGTTATGTGCACATTCAGCTTTTAAGACGACCACCCCTCTCTTCTATAAAAGTTTACTATTTTAGATCAGCTAAATCCTTACATAAAATAAATGCATGGTTAGTTAAGGAATAAAAGATTAATCAAAGCCATAAAAATAAACTAAAAAAAAAGTTTTACTACTGCTACCCGTTTTGCTTTATGTGCTTAGGATAGTCCATTGAAGATGCTAATACTAATTACATAGTAAGAATAATTGCATGTTAGTACTAATTAACGGAGATAATAAATATACTAGCATTAACTACTGAAAACGTAAAGAGGCGGTCCAATGTGCTGATGAAAATGCAGTATATAAGTGAACGGGGATGTTATTTCTCCAGAATGATTGATGTATAATTTAGTGAACAGAATAATGACCTGAAATTCTATGAAAAATAAACATGATGTTGAGCATTTCGACTTCATCATTCAAGTATTAATGGCATGTGCGCTTTTATACGGATGCCAATTAAGACCGACAGGTTACATTAAAATGATCTTGATTTTAATAATTTAAACATTGGTTCAGCATCAGGGTTGAGGTTTAGAATTATCGTACTGTACATGATGTTCTAAAACACCATAAAGCTAATATCTAGTTTATAAAATTAATTGTACAGTATTTAATATTTTGGTCACATCATGGAAAATCGGTCCGTTACTTTGTAACTTTCAAGTTTAGACGATAAATACGTTACCAAGTCTTGTTCTTCTTTCTTGTCGATTTTTGCTGTTAAATTATTAAAATAAAAGAAAGTTTGTTTTGCAGCATCTTTTTCATAGACAATCGATGCATTTTGCAAAGGTTATACATTTTTTATTTGTTGGCGAAAAGATTTTGTATGACACTTGGTGTGGAAGACGTTTACTGTAGTAAACAACCGATAGCATATTTAATACTCTTACGCCAAATTGCTCTATTTGATTTCTTTTTTAATTGTAAACTTATACTTAGGTAGGATTTTTATCCGATAGTTATTCCATAGAGATGGTAGATTGCAAATGGAAAAACATTTTGTGGCACATGTTGATGTTTTGTAACGAAAGTGCTGTTGCTTTATTATTAACTCATTATGCGTGTAATATTCAGAAAAAATAGTATTACCCGGTACTTGAAATTTTTATTTTTGCTCGATTTCATTACTATACTTGCACAGTACTTGAAAGTTTTCTCTTATGCTAATTATCATAAGTATCTATACTGTAGATAACATTTTATTTTGTGTTGTAATATGAGAGTATGTCTGATCACTCAACAAATACGTTTCTGCAATTAAGTTTTGTAAGGAATCTTAAAAGAAACTTCTAAACAGTTAAAATTTTATGAAAAAGGTTTTTTTTAAAGATATTCATGTAGTGTGTTGACTTTAAAAATGTGTTTAAATTAAAAACAAAATGTATTTAATAGGTTTCACTATTGATTATTACAAATACTGTATCGCATTAACATAATCAAATTAAGTTAATTATAAAAATATTTAATTTGTTGGTTTATTTAAATTAATGTTTTGAGTGGTTATAGATGTTATCAAGTTTCTGATCGTTGAATCTTTAATATTTTTTTTGCTTTTTTCAACAATAATTTTTTTTAAATAATCGATTGCTGTTTAAACTATTACTACAATTTGATTTTATAGTTTGTTTTTGTAAGGAGGTAGAACTCATTTTTTACTGAAACGGTTAATTATTATTTGACACTATTATAACGACTGAACTTTGTTCTAAAGCTTCTAGAAATTGATTTTGAAAAAGAAATATCTGTTTTCTTTGATAAATTTACTGAAATGAATCGGCAAAAGTTGCAAGATTTTTCTCCCAATACATTGACTGTGCAGAGCATTGTCAACTTTCACTTTATATACGAGTGAAGGTTATTAAATACGGCTTAATGGTCGGGAACTTTTTTGAGTATATAAACTTAATGCGTTTTTCGCATCTTAATTAGCATTCATAGTTAATGCATTTTCCATGACTAGGCATTCCATGGAGACTAAAAAGAAACAATGTTTTCATTCATTATAAGTTACAGTACTTATCCGCATTTTAAATGCTTCAACTATTTTATATTGATATATTCTGCGAAATTGTAAACCTGAGTACTTATTGAAAAACGATATAATTAAAAAAATTTATTGATAGATTCTATGACAATAATAATGTAACTTTAACCAATTAGACAGCCTTTTGAGAACTGTTGCGGTAAGAAATGTAAATCAGCATCATTGTTTCTTTCAGCTTCAACAAAATGTTCGTAATAGAGTTTGTGAATACCGGTAATTCAAATAACATGTTTTTTTTGGTTGTTTAAAAGTATAAATAAACATTACCAAAATTGTAGCCGTAAGGTTCAAACAGAATCAACAACTTGTATAATCATTAGCATAAATTAAATATACTGTATATATTAGTTATTATGGTATTAATTAAAAAAATTTCGTATTGGTTGTTTATTGCATTGAAAAGCCACGGTGTCATGTTGTTTGATGTTTTTCATTTATACTGCGAAATTTCTTTTTTAATGACGTACTGTTGAAAGATGAATTGCTACAGGAAACTCTTTATCTTGTTCATCAGCGCTTTTTTTAATATCCGTTTTACACTTTCATTTCAAAGCTTTTACGATTGTAAAACAATGTAAAACGATCCGTCTCTTAAGTCGTTTTCTTAAGTTCCGATCGATATTACAATTGTTTTAGTACCATAAGTCGAAAATACTTTAGTAGAATTCTTTTAATCGATTTACCATGAGAGAT
>JAAFCF010005748.1:6868338-6957779 GCA_013389785.1 Helicorthomorpha holstii
TTGTGATTATATTGCAATAGTGTAATATTTTATTAGTATTTGTATGAAATATATACAGTAAACTACCCCTGTAGGTGATTAAGTTTTCGTTTCTTTTTTAAATTTAATTAGGGTATGTGAATAAGATTAACTTTTCCAAACGAATATAAAAACATGTTTGCTAATAAGCTTAGTAACCGCATTTTTTATAAAAATAATTGTATACAAAATAAAATAGACGTTATAGAATTATAATTATAATAATATGTAAGTGCATCTTTAAATTGTGGACATATAATATCCTACATTGAATATTTTATTTAAATTTTTGCGAATTAGTAAGGTTGATTAGGATTTTAGGAAAATCTTAATTCGGAAAAAGTACAGTATGTTACATTCATTTACAATAATACTGTAAATAAGTGCTACAACAATAGCGCTAATTTCAACAAGTTGGTTATATTATTATCATATGTTTGGTTGAGTGCAAATTACAATACGCATAATTAAACAACTAAATGAAATTAATATAATACCATGACAATAAATCTAGTAATAAACACTTCAGACAATCATTTTGCACATAAATACTTTTCTTACTAAGTATTTACCTTTCATTTTATTACACCTTAATTGGATTTGATTTAAGCTTACTGAGTGCTTGTCAAAGTTATTTATTAGTATACGGACATAGTGCACTTTTTTCTGATTTAGTTTTGGCAAGTCAGTCAACGTGAGGTGGCAATTATTATTATTATTAAACAATTGATAGTCTGATTGGTTTATGTAGCAATCAGTCTTACTTTTTTTGATTAGTGTAGTCTAAATAATTCGCTTATCAAAATTCAATTTTCAGTCAACCGTGAACTTTTCATTTACGTTTTATCAAATATATTTTTTTAACTTCTAAATCAACACTGTTAATGTACAGTATACTATAACTTATTTGCTTCCACGTTTTTTTTTTTTTTTTTTTGACAACAGTAACTCAATTGACAAAGTAATTGTGCCTACTTCAACTTTTTTTTTATCAGATAGAGATTTACTAAAGAGCTTTTTTACTTCACGTATTTATTTGTGTTGTTGATTAACATTTTTTATTCTAATATCAAATGTTATGTTATTTTTATTTGTATTAATAACATTATTATCCAATGACATATAGTTTTTGAGCAAAAGAAAAAATAATGTTTAGATTAATAACTTATGCTCACATTAATATTGGCTAAAAGTAGTACTGATGTACTGCACTCGCATATTGTTAAGCAACTTGTAGGACGGCAATAAGACATTTTAGAATTGCAATAATAGCAAATTAATGAGAAGGATTTGATGGGCCAATAAATTGATGTCAAGAGTTTAAATCTAGATTAACATGACCGCCCACTCTCAATTTATAATAAAAATATATAAGACGATTTAATCTCTGATTCATTCAGTCTTACTTCACATCAGTCAGTGACCAAACGTTTGCATTGCTACGATAGTTACAACGTTGTTTTTAAATTGTGAACAATAATTTATTTGAAGAATGGAAATATATAACATTTAAGAATTTACATCCGATTCTAATAATACTGGTAACTAAACATTAAGAGTTTTTACTTTTTATGAGTTATTATTAAATTTTTCAAAAACAGCTCATTATTTTTGATTCTGGAAAGCAAAATTGTGCATTTTGGTAATCGATAAATTTAATACAATGCATCTTTAAATTAGTTTTTGATTAAATAAATTATTTTCAATGTTGATGTGGCAGGAAACATAACGATAGTTTATGTAAAATTATATTAAAATAGAAATGAGTAATGTATATAATTGAAGATGAAAAATTGTTTTTTAGAAATTGCTATAATATTTCTTGTTGTTTTTGTTTTAGGTTGGAGCTTCTAGCGGTTTTGTTTGATGGTTTGACAAAGATTACAGATAAAAACTACGCCATCTTTATTAATGAATCGCCTTTAAGCATTGTGGAATCGTATTAACCACTGGATGCACGTATATTGATTCTGTTGTTTACAATCAGGTAAGACACAGCTTGAATTAAACATGATAAGTTAATTATAGCAATAAAAACGTATAACTAATGTTTATTTGAAAGAAAGCGTTTACTTTTAATAAGCTTAATCGTAAATGCTACTTATTATACAGAAATAGCAATTTATCTAATAAATTCAATATATTAAAATATTTTGTTAATTAATGTAATGCTAATTACAGCACTGAATTGCAGTTTAATTTAAAACTCAAAGCAAATAAAGATGATGTCATTTTTTTCAACAAGGAAAGCTACTGTATAAACAAATAACTAGCCAATATTTGAAAAGTCTGTAATATATGAAAAAATAAGCTCCAATTCTGATACTGATACAGTATTTGTTTTAGTTCGAGCCATTTATTATTGGAAAATGGCAATGCATGGTTTAACGTTGACATGAAACGCCAATGCGATTTTGCTATTGTTGTACTGTTGGTTTTTTGTACCAACTATTTTGACGTTTTTTAGTCATAGTTTTATTTAATATCAATGCATAACTTATACATTATTACGGATTATAAGTATATTACTGATGGATTTCTTTTGTGGTTCTAATGTACAGTATAATATGCATCAACTCTTTAATTTGTTTTTCAGCAAATAATCTATAGCAAGTAAAGGCTTTTCCAAAGAAAAGTAAACGCCTTTAGGAAAAAAGTACTGATTACTATTTTTAAATGCATTTTTCGTGTTAAATTTGTTTTTTATCGACGTTTTCTTTATTTTGACAGTAAACTACTCGTGCTGTATGTGTTTCACATAAATGTAATTTACATTGGCCCTGAAGAAGCTACCATGAACGAGGTCACAATATATGAAGTGCTAATTAATGTAACGAACTCCAGCGCTAACTTCTCGGCAGAAGATGAAGGACCACCAGCCAAAATATTTTCTCAAGCTATGGAGTGTTTAATGTACGTCATGTATATTACTATAAGTGTTTTAGCCATCGGAGGAAACGGTATTGTTTGTTATATCGTGTTGTCTTATAAGAAGATGAGAACGGTGACCAATTATTTCATCTTAAATTTGGCCATCGGTGATATATTAATGGCAGTTTTGTGCATTCCGTTTTCGTTCGTATCATCGCTCATCTTGCATTATTGGCCATTTGGTGCCGTTATGTGCTCTTTAGTTAGTTATTCTCAGGCTATTTCGGTTCTTGTAAGCGCTTACACTATGGTGGCAATTAGTTGTGACCGCTACATTGCCATCATTTATCCACTAAAACCAAGGATGACTAAGACACAGACTAAATTAACAATTGCGTTTGTGTGGTTAGTGGCTATTGTAACACCTTTGCCAACGGCCATTTACTCTAAATTGATGCAGCCGAATGATTGGGTTGGATCAACATATGTTTGTAGTGAAGTTTGGGATCATCTCAACGCGTACACATTGGTGTTAACGATTTTACAGTACTTGCTGCCATTAGCAGTTCTTGTTTACACATATGTGAGGATTGCTTTGGTCGTTTGGGGCAAAAGAGTCCCAGGAGAGGCCGAAGATGGAAGAGACAGAAAAATTGCAGCTTCCAAAAGAAAGGTAAATACTTAAAAATTTAAAGAAAGGAAAAAAAAACCTGTATTGGTAATCACTTATTTTAGTTTTGTAGCTTTGTGACATGTTTGTTAAGATGGTCTACTAATGAGTTTTGTGCATGTTAAGCATCTTTTCAAATTTTAATATCAACATTGCTGCTTAGTACTGCTTTTGTATTTTATTTAGATTGAAATGTTAAGTATTTTTGTAGCTGCCTGGATTTTCAAATTGCAATTTTTTTACTATAAAGCTTTTTTCAATTTATTTCCTTTAAAGCTTTTGTATTACGACTGTATAAATCCAAACATAAATTTCTTCAAATTGTGAAACGATAATTTAAGGTTTACACATTTTGCTGTCGTATTTTTTTTATTTTATTTTTGGATTTTACATCAAATCCACAATTAAGCTAGTGTAATAAATCAAGTTTGCTACTTTGTATTAATGACTTTAAAAA
Source organism: Helicorthomorpha holstii (assembly GCA_013389785.1). Taxonomy (NCBI): domain Eukaryota; kingdom Metazoa; phylum Arthropoda; class Diplopoda; order Polydesmida; family Paradoxosomatidae; genus Helicorthomorpha; species Helicorthomorpha holstii. The sequence goes on from JAAFCF010005748.1 coordinate 6,872,355, forward strand.
TGGTTTGTCAACTGTGTAAAATACGATTACATTTCGTTGAAGAAAACCTATAATCGTAAATTACACTTAATGCCAATTTATTGAGAAAACGAAATTACAGTATCATTGTTACTATAAATTTTAAAAAAATAGTTTCATTATTTATTTACTTTTGAAGAAAAAAAATTGAGTTACGTTAAACCCAAGTTAGTGAATGTTGTCTATATTGTTTTCTATTGCAGATGATAAAAATGATGATCACATGCGTTGTGGCTTTTACCTTTTGCTGGCTTCCCATCAATATCATTATCATAGTTGGTTTTGAATATCCCTGTATTTATCAGAATGGTGCTACACCTTATATCTATCTGTTCTGCCATTGGCTCGCCATGAGCCACGCCTCTTATAATCCCTTTATTTACTGCTGGATGAACTCAAAGTTCCGTCAAGGTTTTCGCTATCTTCTGCTTTGTAGACAAAGCATTTACAAACCGAGCTTTGCAGGCAGCAGTGGTCTTCGGCCATCGACCACAATCTCTATGACCACAACTCATTATCGAAGTTGCAAATCTAACAATGGACCTAATTCATCACTATTATGATGTCTATTTCCATCATTCCATTTTTTTAACCAGTCTGAAAAAAAACAAACAAATGATATAATTAATCTGTATTTATTGTCTAAAATATTTTTTATCGGATTTTAAAATTAAGCAAAACAAAATTAAAAAAAATATATTAAGTTATGTTTGTTTAGGTCCTTCTTTGAATAAGCATGCCTTAAGAGACATTGCATGTTTGCTCTGTGGAATTGTACATCGGCAGTGTGGTTAACATATCATGTTTTTACGTACTGTACATAATATGCTCCAAATCAGACTATCTTGCTGTTAATTTGTTCAAATCATTAAAAATCATTTAAAGATATAATACTGTAATTATCAAGTAAATTAAGAAATACGTCATAATGAAGCACTGCAATTAAAATAATGTTCAAATCTATCTATTTGCGTTATAATGACATCCAATGTAAATATTCCGTTGTTTTTGTGATTTATTAAAATGATAAATTTTAGTATTATTAAGAATTATGTAACATTTGATATCTGTCAAAGCGATTTAGAAGTCAACTGCAACCTGATATAAAATTTTATATCTTTTTATTTTCTCTGGAACTATGATGTAACTTATTTGACATTAAATCTGGGTTGTTGATGGCAAGATGCACAGTAAACATCAATAAAGCATGGGTCACTTATTTAGTTTATGTTATCCACAAACCATGTAACGTCATGAAAATATTTTTTAGATTGACTACAAATCAATATTGGATTAATCGTAAAAAAAAAATCATAAGTTCGTTTTTTTTCCTTAAAAGAACGTTTTGCAGAGACAGCAAGTCCATGCTATTTTGATATGAAGTTAATGTAAATCAAAAACCTTTCTGCAATTTATCTTACATTGGTTTTTATTTCTGGTCAGCTAGCTCAATAAGTTACATAAAATAAGTTACAATAAATACTTAAGATTTTTAAATAGTCTTTACTGGTTGGTGTTATACTGTGTCATGGAAGTTGTATTCATAAAATTGTTTGTAATAACTTTATAAACACTATGTATTTACGGCATATGCATGATGCTTAATTAGTCAACATAATTATTTTTTTAGATTAATGGCTTTTGCATACTAAATTCTTCATTACTGACTTAAACATAATATTAATAATTTTGACTAAGATAAAAACTAGAATATTTATTACGTAATTTGCAATGTTTGTTTAATTTGTGGTTTAATAGAGAACTTCTTCAATTTAATATGTTGTTAAAATATCAATTTATAACTAGACTTTTTGTTTATAAAACTGTGAAATAACTGTGCGTAGACAGGAACCCTTATATTGTATAAAATCGATTTTACCTAACTTGTATTTTATGGAGTTTTTATAATGACGTTATAATTACTGTATTAGCACTTCAATATAAATTATCATTGCACAAAAGCGTGAAATCTCTGGTTGAACAGCACGTTCCCGTTGCTGGGAATTAAGCTAGTAAATAGGATTTCTTGCTCACCAAACTACGAAAATATTAAGAAAATAATTTAACTTAAGATTTTTTTTCTTGATATTCTTTATAAGTTTCATCAGCATTAAAATTGTTTTCAATGTTACGTCACTAGAAAAAAATAGGCCGGTGATTTATATGGATCAGTTATTTTAATTTGATTTATGAGTAAATGCGAATAGCATTGCACAGCAAAAATAATTTTAAAAATCAATTAGTTTTACTTTTGCATACTATTTTAGAAAGTATTTTTAAACTTAATAAAACAATTGAAACAGCGAATACATAGACCACTTCAGTAGAAAAAATATTATTTGCGTAGGTTAATATTGTCTGATGAAATTACTTACTGTAAATCCCCTGTCTCTAAAATTCAAATGTTTTTTTTAGTAGAAAATATCATAAAAGTGGTTTTTGTTATTGCCAGTTTTTTGGGAATAGACTTGGAGAAAATAGAATTGGTACCAGATTGAAATATACAGTATATAGTGTCTTAATTATTATTTGATTATTGGTTTATTTTTTTTTTATTTTCATGTTTATTTATTTGATTTATTATTGCCTTTTGTTATTATTTGTAGATGATAAAGATGATGATTACAGTAGTTATGGTCTTCACTGTGTGTTGGCTGCCTTTCAACGTGGTGATGATACTGGGTGGTCATGACAGCTCTATTTGGTCGGGACCATATATAGGTTACATCTATTTTGCATTTCACTGGCTAGCAATGAGCCACGGTTGCTGCAATCCGGTCATTTACTGCTGGATGAATGCTCGCTTTCGTAGTGGTTTTATATACACTTTTCGCTTTTGTCGTTTTGGAAAAAGCAAGTGGAATGACAGTAGTAGAGGACGATTTCGGGGAGGAGTCGTTACATCTCATACCATGAGCACCAGTCTAAAGGACAGTAAAATATACAAGCCAAATGATAATAATAAAAGAGTAACTATACGGCTGGAGGGTGAGCAACAGTTTGAAATGGTCGAAATGACGTTTAATGAAAATGAAATTCAACTAAATCATCATATCTACAAAGATTGATTGTGATTTTTTTTTTTACAAAACAAAAAAGTTTTTATTGCGTTATTCGAGTCAACTGTGTAAGTTAGTTTCAATACAAACTGGCACTAAAATGTTTCGAGCATTAAAAATAATGCTTTAATAGACTCGTAATTGGATGCCATTTCTCAAGAGTAAATTGACTACGAAACAATTTACGAGCAAAAGCTATTGACATAAAATTTCATCGATGACTGTCATAAAACCGGATTAACAGATTATCTTTAGGGTCACTCGATATTGATACAAAAAATAATATTTGTGTGTTTTGTTAGTTATCAATGTTATGTCTTGTTTACAACGGTATTACGACACCTTATGTTCTGACCAACAAGTGGAATAGCCTAGAAAATAATATTGGTGAAGAGCGAAAGTTTTAAAAACGTCTAATGATGCTCATTTACCGAAATCTTCAACAATACTGTACTGCTTACTCGAGGATTCCTGTTATTGTACAAAAACAAAACAACTTTCTTAATCTTACGACGATTGGTATTTTGTTCAAAAAAAAATCAAATATATTTTTTCTTGTATAGATTTATAGCAAATTATCGTATGATGGAAAAATGATATATTTACATCGAATGAATTGTAATAAACAAGCTGTGTTCAATGATATTTTTTATAAGCAATAAATAATTTCTAGGATTTGCAGTATTTTATGGAAAAACGAATCTATTGGAACTGATTGGAGACAATAACTGGTAAATAAAAATATTAATGAATTTTGACCTGCCATTGGATTCGACAGCATTAGCATTTTGATAATGGAATTGGTGGTAAGTTAATTCTGTTGACATTCCCGTTAGAGATTGTTTTTTTGTTTTTTTTTTTGTAAATAAAATTGTTGTAAAAACTTAATTCATCATCTGATTGATTGAAAAATACAGGACAAGACATACAGTATACCGTATATTCACATTCAAAACGCAGTTAATAATAATAATAGATGTGCATAAAAAAACATATCAGCACTTTCAAATATGGTAGAGGAACCAAATGGTTATTTTTACAGTATTTTTGATTATTAGGAAAAGCTAAAAATTAATTTTTAAATTACCGTATATGATATCTCATTGTAAAATCTTAATCTTCTGGTAGGTGGCACAAGTTTACTATTATGGTTTCTTTCAGCATCTTATTAGATTTAATGGAACACTAAGGGATTTACAAACTATTTAGTAGATTTAAATCTGATGTGAAATGCGCACATGATTCACCCTCAAGTCCCAGGCACATGACCACCAAGTCACATGCTTATTCTGCAATCTTCCTGAAGTTATCCACGTATTAAAATTATTTGACTACCGTATTAGTATTGATAGTGGTATTGTAATTGAAACTATTGACTACTACGATTAGCAATAAGTACTGTATACGAAACTATCGACTTCTACGATTAGTGATAAATGGCTTGTTTTGGATTAACTTAAATCTGAATCGATAGCTAACTTCAGGGTGCCTAACTTAACTAAATTGCGTAGTTGGGGAAACTTTGGATTCGTGTTGTGTGGATTGTTGCAGCAATGATAAAATTGAAGCACAAGAATGATAAGATGTGAAGGATAAAAGTTTAAATGGTTGGTTTTGATCCAAAGTTAAAAGTTGTAGATTCAGCAACGGGAAACCCCAAAGTGATTCATCAGTTAACTAAATGCGATCAGAGTGTTGCTGGAGCATTTAGTGGCATCATCACTAGAACAGTTGTTCAACCTTTGGATGTCATCAAAATTCGTTTTCAGGTAATAAACATTACGCTGCTAATAGTAAATTAACTGAGAATAATGATAAAAATGTTAAGTGTTTAAATAAATTAATGTCGCGCATTTATAAAAACTATTAAAGGCCGTTATCCGACCTTCATTACATTCGAATTGCGCATCTAATAATCAGTATTGCGGTTTCCTAATTATTATTAAATGATTATATTATTAAATGATTATATTATTAATGTGTAGGTATTGATCTTATAGTTGCAGTTAGAACCGATCAAGGGAAATGTGCATTTTTCCAAATACAGAGGAGTTTTACATGCATTTAAAACGGTAGTAACTGAAGAAGGTGTTCAAGCATTATGGAAAGGTCACGTACCAGCGCAATGTCTTTCAATAACTTATGGAATTTCACAGGTATGCTTTGCAAAGTTGTCTGCAAACCATTAAGTTTTTAAATGATATTTTGTTTTATCAGTTTGTAGCATTCGAATTTCTTACTTTGCAAGCTTGGAATTATTTACCACCAGCTGCAACGACTGAATGGCGACCTGTCCTTCATTTTTGTTGCGGCGGTTTAGCCGGTTGTTTTGCCACCTGCGCCGGTCATCCATTTGATGTTATCCGCACGAGATTTGTCTCTCAAGGAGAACCAAAAGTATTTATTGGTTGACATTAAACTGTAAATTTGTAACTGCTAACGACTAATGCAAATGTTTTTATTAGATCTATAAGAGCATATTTTCTGCGGCTAGAACTATGGGTCGCTTAGAAGGAGCAAAATCTCTCTATAAGGGTCTAACTCCTACTCTGTTGCAAATAATGCCAAATTCCGGAATTCAGTTTGGTGTATACACGTCGCTAGTCAGTTGTTGGAAAAGCATGACTGTGGGGCATAGTCCGTTTTCTGCTGTTGGTATAGTTTTTAACATTTAATTCTTCCTCAACCAGTTTTTTTTCTAAAACTTTTAAATGTATTAAGGTTGGTTTGAAAGTATGGTATTTGGTGGAGTAGCAGGAACTACAGCAAAGCTTGTTGTGTATCCGCTTGATTTAATTAAGAAGCGTTTACAAGTCCAAGGCTTTGAAGAAGCGAGAAAAAAGTTTGGACAAGTGAGTATTGTTTGTACAGTGAATACATTTGCAAAGTATACAGTAATTTCTCAGATCACATAAATTATGTTGACCGTTAACATATTCACGATGTCATGGTATTGTCATTGTGGGAAAGGAAGCAGCATTTTAAAACATCTAACAACTTACTTGGATAAAATAATTACACATAATAATATCGAGTTTTAGGCAATTGAAAGGGCAACACAATACGTAAACTTTATCCATTATTCTATTGCTGCATAACAATTCCAAGTGAAAGCGTCGAGTTTATTGACGGATGACATTGAATTATTGTTTTGTCTCTTGAAGTGTATGATTGCAGTCTCAAACAAGACCTTCACACAATATAGTATTAAAATAATCAATCACATTATTATTCTTTAAAAAAGGAGAAGAGTTAGCGGGAAACCTTCTTGCAAATGCATTATCGGTAATAACTAACATTGTTTCTACTTTGATTTTGACATTTTTGGGCATTTAAACGAACTAATTGGGTATCTAGTTGAATTTATCATATGGGTTTAATGCACTTTTTAATGTAGTCTTCAAAAAATTTTAATACAACGCATTAACTATAGAAGAACCTTTTGTTTGTTAGGTTTTACAATTTTGCATTCGGTTGAGTATGGTTTTATTAGACAAAATGTTAAAACATATTTGTATGGACCAAATCAATCTACCATTAATTTAATAAAGTAAAGTAAGTTACTTTAGTATTGTGGTATCAGTAATTGATGATTAGGTTACGGTATTGTGAAAAGCTTGTTTATTTTTACGTTTAAGTTATTGTGAAACTGACTCTTAGATTAATTGTTTCTGCTGTACTCTTTTGTTATTCATGATTACGGGTTAATTGAATCAATTTTATTTAATGGTTTTATTGTTACTTATATTTTAGGTTGGTGTTTATCGCGGTTTGTGTGATTGTTTGATTAAAATAGTTCGCAGTGAAGGAATACGCGGTCTTTATAAAGGATTAGTGCCTAGCATCATGAAAGCATCTTTAGCAACGGGATGTACATTCTGTGTCTACGAGCAGGTAAGCCACGCTATTTTTCTTATTAGAAACGATACGTCATAATATTCGTTTAATCGAGTTAGATTAACCTCGTTTAGAAAGCTATTTTGTTTTATTATATTTTGATTGAGTCAGTAGTCAAGTCTGCTATAGTTGTCATTATTTTGATATGAATAAACGTTAATTGCTAAATAATATAAATGAGGCAAAGTGATTTTATCATTTCCTTTCTTTGAAAAGATGTACGATGATAAGGATGTTGTCAATTGAAATGACAGATTTTATATGGTATAACTTGTTAATAGACAAGGATAGTGAAATCCTATGTCCTTGGCCCATGTGCTCCCTCATTTATTTTATACTGTAGATGCGTGGAACCTTCCATAAGCTTTACTAGCATTTGTCTATTGTGTAACACGATTTATTGTCGAATAGTTGTGAAGATAAAAAAAGATTTTTTTTAAATAGATTAAATTAACTCGATAATATGAAGGGTTAATTTTGTCAGTGAAGTTTATGTGACATTTGAGAAAAAGGATGAAACTTTTCCACAAATGTCGCGTCATCTCAGCAACCAATCGTGAATTTTTGCATCGTTTTAAGTGCTTTTGTAATGTAGTTAAAAATTTGTATAATTGACGACATAAACCCATACAGTATGTTTGTGATAAGTGGTTCACTTAGTTTAGTAGCATAATGTTGCTTGCAGGTGTTCTATTGTCATAGACTTTAAAAGTTTTCATAAATTCAGAATTGATTTTCTATTGTAATCGTTATTTTTAAAAAAATCTTATTCGCTTTTAATTTTTGTGATTTTGACATTACAGTATTAGTATTAATGCAGCACACAAAAGGAAGTTATTTAATTGCTGTGAAATGATTCAGCAGTAATTGAAGTGTTGATAGCAAAAGTTGAATGTTCGATTACGTAATAATTATTTTTACGTTCCGAGACGGTGATGGTTAATAGAGAGCGTCCTACATTTTTATCTTCGCCTTTAATTGTTTTTTTATTTCTTTGTCCTCATACTGTAGCAAGTTTTGTTGCTCGTTCTTACATCAGCCAAATACAATTGAACAGTTAGTTGACCTTGCAAACTATGTTAAAACTGGAAGACTTCTCATGGTATGTTGACTGTGGCAAAACTACTTCATCTTTTCTTCACATACATCCCTCCCATCTCTTTCAATGTTTGACAAAAATATATCGTCTATATTTGAAATAGGAAAAAAAAGCGATAGAAATTGCAAAAGAAAAGTAGTTAAAAACTGGTTTGCACCTGACAAGATGATAGTTTTCAAGGCACAATGGCTTATCCTGACTTTTGGCTGGAGGGTAACATGGTAGTGAGATTGTTGCTGCGAGAAAATAGAAGAAATAAATTGAACTTGATCAAATGTTAAAGAACCCTTTGTAGGTTAATTTCATTCTTTTTCCGCTGGTTCTTCACTTGTTGAAAGGTACATGGTCTGGTCGATGAGGAAGAAATGTAATAAATACTACAATTGACTAGATTTGGGTAACTATGCTAATGGCTTCAGACTATGTCACTGGACACTAGAGAAACTTTTTTAAAGCATTTTTAAGTTTTTTTTTACACAAGTTAAAACCGAGAGAGAAAACATTTTTTATCTTAATGAATGGAGAAGTTTAAAGTTTACCGAGAATTGTACCATTAGAATAATCTTAGAAAAAAATGAGGTTTTTAAAGTTGTTTCACCTTTACTTTGACTGAGGCAAAAACAAAAAGGTTGAAACGAATAATAAAAACTAGTTTCATCTTTTAAGTATTCATAATTACTCGGTATTGATAGCGGGAATGTTGCAAGTTTTTTATGTTGCTCTGTTTTTTTTTTATTCTTAATTTACATAGATATTTGCCTCCCTCAGTTTTTATTAATAAAAGTTGTTGAAGGGTTAAAAAAAAGTTTTTTTGTTCAGTAACTTTGTTGTAAAACTAGTATTCAAGGTTGAAATTTAGCCTTGGTTAGTTTGTTTTTAAATTAAGACATTTAGAATTCTTATATTGATTTCCTTTAAATGTTTGTTTGTAAAATGCGATTTGAATTACAAGATAAACAATAGATTTTTTAGTTATGGTACAAAATATAATTAAGATTATGTTAATTTGAATTGGATTAAACCTTGTTCATTTAAGTTTAATACTAAGATTTACAGTGTGAGTGCTGCATTATGAAAATATCGTATATTTGACTTCTGTTAATTTGGTGGATTTTTTAGAACAGTTGGCTACATTAGTTCTATTGTACAATAATTATAACCATTCATAAATAGTGTCATCTGTTGTAGTCTGCAAAATGCAACACCAGAAATTTAGTATGCTCGTAGTATACTCGTATACGGTACAATGCGCTTGAATATCGTATGCTACGATTTGAATTTTGTAATGAACACAACAATGTTGTTTTAGTTGTTTGTAAGTAGTTTTGGGCAATATTTCATGATGTTTGATGTCGCAGCAAGAGAATGACTGGGACATGCAAGTTGCCATATGCACTCGTATGTGGCACACATTGAAAACAGTATTGTTTTATGGATTGTTGTTCATATGTGTAGCATTTGCTATACAGCATTGCATAACATTAATGTTGATATTTTGTTTACTATTAGCTATGCGATGTACTGTGGTTTACTTTAGTTTTGCTATTACAATATTTTTATTAGGTTGTATCGTTTTTAAAACAATTGTTATGACAATTTAATTAATATGCAAGCTAAGTAGATGTTATTTAGTTTTCGTTTAGAAAATTGTTGTAAAAACATTGTGGTTAAAGTTAGTCAGTTAATTATGCATTTTTTTAAATCTGAAGGACATCAAGACACTTTATATTATCTAAAATAAAATAAAAATTTATACTTTTGTATTTATTTAAATGGACGTTAATTTTTATTGCAGTGGCTTTCTAAAAAGCATTTTGCATGACATACTTATAAACACTTTCTAATCTATTGCTATTTTTAAAGATTTAAAAAGTTTAAATTCGTGATTCGGATTTCTGTGAGTGACTCTTAGGAAAATGGTGTTTATAATGTTTGGAAAAACCAGTTTAATAAATTTCTTGATTATCAACTAATGCTTTTGTGCATATATGTTATATAATGAGGTAGTGGTCATTTAAATAGCATTAATTATTGGCTATTTGTTAAAATTGCACGCAGATAGCATATGCTAATAAAATGTTAAAGATATGTTACTTACGCAATGAAAACTAATTTTTAGTTGACGTCTTTGACAAATATTAAATGATAAACTTCTTACGACAGTGACAACAGGAATTAAGTTTTATTAAGATACCTGTTAAGAATTAAATTAACTTTCGATTTAAACATCATTTACATTAAAAATGTATACATTTGAAACTTTTTATATCGTTTCTTATTTGCTACACGTACCGTGAATAAAATTAAAACTTGGTAAATCGATAATTTCTATCGAATTAATTATTGTTTTTGTGTGTCAGTTTTTCTCGGTACTAACTTATTGTATTATCCCATGTGTATGATATTATTATTATTGAATGCGATCAGCTGTTTTATGTTTTTATTGCTCGTGAAATTTATAACCGCCATTTTAATCCATGATATTCATACAAATTTATCATTTTTTATCGGTTTTTAATGGCTTCTTTAAAGTTCAAGGTAATAGCTTAACGAAACAAACATTTTATATTGTTTTGATTTTGTCGAGTTAGTTGATTTGTTAGGAATTTCAGTGCTAACTTATATTTTGGAAGAGTTTTTAGTATTATCTAATTAATATTCTGAAAGTGATTCTGTTTGGACAAAGCAGACAATTAGACTTTTGAAGGTCGATAAGAAAAGTTAGTACTTGTTAAATGTGCCAGTAGTAATAGTATTTGTTTTTGAGGCACAGTGTTTCAATGGAATTTCTATTTTTTTATATAATAACTTGGGGGAAAACCTAATATATGTGATTGTATTACAATATGAAAACAAAACAAAAAAAAAAAAAAAAAAAAAGCAGTCTCGTATATACAGAACTGCCTGTGAAAGTTACATACGATTGATAAGTTCTGGTATGTACTGAATTTTGTATGTTTTTATTCCATTTACTTTCATGCTTGTAGTGTGAATTTTGAGCAAGGAGTTGTTTATGATGTGGGTGTTGTTTTAACCCATCCACACCTGTAGAATAATGTTTTCATTGTTTTTAGCATGTGTTCATCGAAACTTATTATCCCATAGGAAAACAATTACTATTGAGCTAACACTTATGACGTAAATGGCTATCAAATACATGATTACGCACTTTAATTATTTTATTTGGTAAATGTAAGTTTAGTTTTAAGAAAGGGGGAAAAAAATGTAAATAAAAGGTTGGCAAATGTAGGTTTTAATCATGTAAAACTTTTTATTTTCACATAAAACTACTAAAAATCACATCAGTTTTTAAATATACAGTATTTGTAAATCTTTAAAGCTATTGTAAATTTGTTTGTGATTTATTTTATTTGTATGTAATTTTGGCTTATATTTGACTGTTTTTAAATTCAGTTCGTTGAGGTATAGCCGGGCTATCCAACATACAGTATAGTAATCCGAAAGCCAAATTTTAAAATTTATATTTATTGGATGGCCAAAACTTAAAATTACGTAATTCAGTAATAAAATTGTCAGAAAATTTATTATGTTTAGTATCAAAGAGCTACATTTTATGTTTTTTCTTTTTTTCGTGCTGGTATTGTAATAACGTCTATGTTACAGAGTTTTCGGTAAATATTTAGTTTATAATTGTAGTAAACCATAAAAAGAATTAATTTTTTATTTCAAATTCATATTTTAAAGTATAAAATTTGCCAAAATAATTAATAAATAATTCTGATTATGTCGAGAGCCACTGAAAATGACTTTTAAAATGTGACATACAAAAGCAATATGATAACAAATAATATGTTTTGTTTTGTAACATACAGCAAGTTATTCGCGAAAATATTGTTGTGTGGATGTTGTTATACTATAAATTGCTCGATTATACCAGTCTGTACATTGTACAGTATTGCGGTATACAAATATTTTTAATGAAAATGTTTTTGTATTTGTAGTTTTCATATTCCTGGAAATCAGCAATTTTTTTAAAACAATCCTTTAGCTTTATTTAATTTATTCTCTTTAATAAATTAATATCGATAATCATTGAACTTGAATTAGTGCATCACTGTGCTATATGTTAAAAGTATAAATTTTAAGCAATCTAATATTTGATTAGTTTCTAATTTCTAAATATCAATGTGTAATACAGTAATTAACTTAATTGCTTTTAATATTTATAATGTGACACTTGATACTAATCGTTTCTATAATTTAAGAAGTCATGAACAACTTGTTGTATTGACACAAGTTTTCAAAAGTTAAATAACATTAATTTTTGTTGTTTTTCAACAGTGATGATCTCGAATTTTCGATTTTGCACAAGGTCAATTTCTAAATGCCAGGTGTATTATTTATCGGGCAAAAATACCGTATCGATTAATTACTTGGTGGATGTTATCACTTGTCAGGAATTTATCATTTGAATTAATATTATTCTGTATCACAAATGAAAGTTTCATATAATACGGTATTCGCGATAAATTCTCATTGGAAGAGTGACAAAATTAAATCAAGTCAGTAGTTTTATAGCAGTTTTCAATATTGTTTACGAAGTTATAATCGCATATGATTTTGTTAAAATACAGTATTAATCGGGTTGATTAAGTAATAAAAAATGGTATAGTGACAGCACGCAGTATTGTTTAGTGTAATTCAATTGAAATTTTTTTGAATTTGTCTATAAATTGACCTGATTAATAAGTTGTTTTATTTTAAATCTTATCTTTTTGAATTTGTTGAACTGATTATTCTCTCTCGCTTTTATCTGTCGTGGAAAAGAAAATCTACACACATAAAATGGAAAATTAACCTAAATTGCTAGTTGAGTTTTGTTTTAGTATTCAAAATAAAAGAATGGACGATTGTACTTTTAAATGTAACAATTTTCTCATATTTTTTATAGTCATGCTAATTGTTGTTCATTTAATATTACCATTATAATATTTGGAATTTTATTATTTTAACTAAAGAATTGACTAATTTTGGTTAGTTTCCTTTTCAGTTTTTTCTGGTTTATGTTGGCACTTTTAAAATCTAATATCTATTGTACTTAAATGATGCAATCGATAAAATGTTATGGATTTGATGATTGGTTCGTTCCAACTCAAAACTTACTTATTCGGAATAAATCGGTGTTAACAGGCATTGATTTTTCTGGTAAAATGATGAGAAATCGTGATGTTTTAAGAATGTTTTTATTTTGCTGCAATGGCAACTAATTGTTTGAACTATATTGACATTAGTGTTTAATTTGGCCAAGTAGATGGGAGGGACAAGCAATCGTTATTTTGTCAAGGTTTCGCATTCGATTTATTTTTCATACATTGCACAGTGTATGAGGAGCTGCACACGTCCGTCCTGTGTAACTACTAAATTTAACGTCAAATATTTAGAATTCTGAATAATTTTGATGTAATCTAAAAATAATAAGGAAGTGTAATAATAAGATTTTGTTAATTGCTAGATAATTATTGCAACGACATTAAATTTTGACAACTTCTGAAACTTTCACTTTTAACTTTTCAACCCAGTATAAAAAGCTCATATGACGTGTACAGGTGAACTTGGGAAAAACCCAAACGTGCAAAAGTTCTTAAGTGTGTGGGGAATTGAGAGGTGGGAGAAGACGATTTCGTTAAGTAATTACTCAAATAAAAATAAAAGTATTGAAATTTGGGTTATTACATGCTATTAGTTTAGAATATTTCTCTAAAATAAACGGTTTTTAAAGTAATGTACTCGACTAATACTTTTTGTAACAAAAAATATATGCCGTATATATTTAGCCATGTATTTTTAAAGATATTTTGCAATTAGGCAGTGTTTTGAAAAAAAACCTATATAAGCGTCGTTTGACGTTTTTTGTAAGTTAAAAAGCCATGAAATTAGAGGCAATATTATTAGCGTCAACATACAGTACATAAAATTCCAATAGTGTATAGATCGATTTTTCATGACGATGTCTCATTTGTACAAGTATATTTGGTGACCACTTACATTTCATTCTGATCACATTAACCGCCCTTCATCCATGTTTCAATACTGTAATGTGAACGGGATTTCTGTTTCTCAAAAAAAAAAAAAAGTAAATAGAAATATAGTAACCCATTGTTTATTATTTTTATACTGTACAAGAATAATTACTAAGAATATGTTAATGATATAATTCATTAAAATTCACCGGGAAGGCTGTGTAGTTTTTCAAGTTTTAAACTATACAATACTCAACAAAAAACAATAAAAAACAGAAAAGTATTTGAAGTCTTTAAATTTTACCTAGTTTTTTTCATAAATTTACTGTCATAATAATATAATAAGTTCACTTGTTCAAACTAGGAAGGTTCATAAACAAGGTTGGGCTATTTATTTTGGATTATCGATGACATCGACATTTATTGTAGCTACAACTTTATTAAAAAAAACATTGGTTTTCTTTGGTACCTTATTACTGTATATACAATACAGTCATTGAATTTTAGTGTAAGTCATCGTTTGTATTTATTTTGACTATATACCCTGAATGATTACCAATAATTGGTATCCAAGCAAGAGAATATTTCTTTGAAAAACAACTCATTTCAAATTCACTGTGATACATCATTTTTTATTACTTTTTATTGTTTGCAATGACTAACTAAAAAATTTTTTAAAAAAGTTAATGACGTCAAACATTATCTTTAGAGAATAACCTCATTATTTTTTATAGCGATTCATTACTGACTTTCAAAGTTGCAAGTTTTTTTTTGTTTTGTTTTGTGTTGACCATAATTATGGTTAAATGGTTGGTTACAATCAAAGTATCGTAAGTACTTGGTTAATATGACTGCTGGTATACACAATACCTGGCTTTAAATTTTTTTGAAATTAAAATTTTCCGTTGCGTAATCGTTATCTCTTGTTGTGACGCATTTTAATAATGTTATGGTGTCTTTATCTTGTGTTTACCTAGTTATTGGTGACTTGTTTGAAATCACATAAATATTTTTGTCGTCGATAATTTTGGTGCGCTGACCTTGATCTATTGACAGGTCACCAGGGAAGGGTTTTAATTTAAATGGTAACGGTAGTTTTCAAGCTAACCAGCCAGCCTGATGATCCTGTTTTAATATTTACACTATTTTGACTGGCAAACCTAGTAATGTATTAGTGAAATTGGGAAAACGCTTGATACTGTATTGTATATTGTTTACAACCACTCCAACTGGTTTTTTTGACATCGGTGACGTACTATTATTTTTACTTTGTTAATGAAATTGGGTCTTCAGTGCCGAGCAGCTGCTCATTAATATTCTGACGAGTTCAAATGTTAAACACAGAAGGAATCAACCTTGTTTGTAAATATGACAACTTCTCACTACCTATGTTGTGCGTCAGAATTGACGCCAATGATCATTAAAATGGGAAACTTTTATATAATTTGATAAATAATCCGAAATGTACACATTACAGTAATATTATCATTTAAATGATACGCGTTTAAATTTGTATTAAATTGTCGTTAAAATATTTCTTGAATCATTTAACTACGGTATTAAATGTTTCTTTTTTTTTCGATTTTAAAGAATTCATTTTATTGAAGAAAAAAAAAATAAAACAACAAAACAGTTAATGTACATAATCGTTATTGGACGTGCTGAATTCTAGGTTATTTAATCAATAGTTTGTCAATTAGATTATGTTAGTTCAGTGACGAAAACAGATGTTCAACCTAGGAAATTCCTATAACATCTAATAAGTTAAACTATACAAATGCACTTTGATGGCATTTTGAGATCATTGTGACACGCCGCAATTACTTTTAACTTCAGTTTCTACAATAATACAGTATCATAATGATAGGCCACCATGTGTGCCATAATTATTATAATTTTAGATTAATTACATACGTTATTATTAATTTATTCATAATACAGTACAAGTGGATGCCGTATTTAAGCGTAGTGCAAAGCAATTTTAAAGCTGAAAGTTTACCATTAAAATACTAATTAGTTGTTTAAATATTGAACATGATTATTAATGATACCTGTGTAAGTTAGTTAATAAAAATGACGGAGCTATTTTAATTATTTTTTATTTTAATTTTGGCATGTAAATAGTTATTATGAAAATCATAGCTTATATGTTAGTTGTTCTTACACAGTAGGATTGTACTTTGTTAAATAGTTGTTAAATTTTGTTAAATTGTTGATGTGTTAATTGAAAAGCTTTTAATATTTAGATTTGGTTCGTCATTATCAACTGTTTATATTTTGTTACGAAAAACACTTGTGTGCGTGACTGTATTGGCTAAGACTTGAGAAATAATTCACACGTAATGTCATCAACATTTAAAAACAAAATTTTCCAGCGTATTTTCGCTTTTTTATTTTCGATTTGAATTTTGGCCAATATGTTTGTATACAGTATTTTTTGTCACTGGTGATAATAGCGATGGTGAACCCTATGTGTTTTAGTGAAGGAGACTTTTTCAAGGTTTATTATCTACCACAAGGATAATAATTTATTTATATACAGTACAAGATAAAAAAAATTTTTCTTTCATTTATAGAGGAAAAAAATAGGATTTCTTAGTAAAGGGATGCTGAGTTTTCTCATAAATTGTTGTTGTTTTAATAATAGTTGTTATTTTGCTGTCTCATATGCATGACTACTGCAACTTGAATGCAAAATAAAAACTACAACACTATTAAAAACATTATTATAAAGTGTTTTGTTAACTATAACATAAGAAAACTTGCATTATTGCAACTAATTTACATTTACAACTAATTATTTATAACCTGAAATTATTTCAAAACAAACTTATTTCAAACATTTTCATACTATTTTATTTTGTTTAAATCTAATTAAAAAAGGAATGAATAATAATATTATTTACTATATTCCGTACATGTATATTAGTGTATAAGTTATAATATGCATGTTTAGGAAATTCAGTAATGTGATTTAGCAAACTATATCTAAACTACTGGAAGTACTATTGTGATAAATTTAATTAAATATCAACATTAAAAATGGTACATGTGCACTTTGAATTGGTTTTTTCAGTCGTTGACTGCATGACTTCAGAATGATATTTGTTCATTTATGGGCAATTCAATTGTGGATGAATCTCCTGTAGTTTTAATTTAGGGATGTTTATAATTATTATTATTGGTACATATATTTAATGGTTTTGTATTGTTATTTACTTTATAGAATTACGATGACTAAATTGCAGTACAACGTTAAAATTTTAATGCACGATAAAAATATTATCACTGCAATTAAAATGGTACATTGTTTACAATACTGTATTTTCATTTGAGATATGAATGAATGTAGTTGAGATGTGTAGCACTTTTTGCCCCCCTACAGCATGTCATTTTCTCATTTCGTGTGAATTGTCACATTTTTATATTGACGTTAATTGTCGCTAGTTCAAGGCGGATAAATAATTATCTATTTTGGGAAAATTCTAAGGGATGGATAGTGAACTTCAATGTCGTCCGTATGAACTTCACTGGGTTTTCCATGCTCTTATGGGCTTTTAGCACCAAGTGATTGATAGTCGTTTATGAAGCAGATTTATTTTCACGTCTACTGAATCAGATGTGCTTTACAACGTAGATTCGTGCTGATTATAACATTGCATGTTTATAAACCCATTTAATTTTTGCTAGGAAGTAATTATGGAAATAACACAAATAAACTTCAATTTATTTCATACAGCAATGCAGTAATATACGACTACTACGAGTATTTAAAGCTGCAATTATAAAATTCATAAATGTAATGCGTTTTATCTACTACACTGCCAACTGCGGCGACTTCTGTTCTTAACGCAGTGTCATTTATTAATAATATTTGCTAATTCGCTAATTAGTCAACTTAATTCGACTGCATTTAATTTAAATGTTATGTTTTGGCGAAGTTATTGTTTATATGACCTATATTTGCCCTTTCTAAGTGCAAGAAGAAGTTTCGAGTGCCCCTCTTTAATGAGAATTACACAAAGTCAACACCCAGATCTTTGAGCATGCGCAATTTTCTGTATTTTGCAGTCATTTTGTTCGTGATCACTTGGTGATATGATGATTGTAACACGTGTTTTAAGCACCAATGGTTAGTTAGTTGCCAACCCCTGGCCCAGAGTGCTTTTTGACTGCTATTTTGGTATTACACTAAGAGATTATTTTTAGCTTTAGTTTAATTTTAGCTGTTACCATAGGGAACACCATTTCATTACATTGTTATGCTAGGTTTCAAGAGTAAAGTTGTTTATAAGGGAAAATGTTATGGAATTTCAGGTGGAATGTTAGTTAAGGAGGGCTATTTTGTAAGGTCATTGTGACCTATCCTTTTCCTTTTTTTTTCCTTCTTTAAAATCTGATGTAACATACTTTAAACTGTGTCACCTAGTACTCATTACCACCTGTAAAATATTATATTGCTGCACTATGCAATACCTAAAAAATATTTAGTAATAATGTGTTATAATGGGCTTTGGATATCTTCAATTAATATTCGTAGTGATCAGCAAGATTTCACTATCGTACAGTATTGTATTAAAAAAAAACTTTTAGCTACAAGCAATTATTACAAGTTATATTTGTTGAAACAAATTGCCCAGCTGGTTGATAAAATATGTAAATTTTGTTTACAATATTTCTCTACACATGCTTCTAGTTTATCAGTATAAAATTGGTATCGTAATTAATAATTTTAAACGAAATTTTTTTTTCGATTAAGTTATATTTAATAACGTTGACAACAGTCACTTTCATCGTACATTTCTACTTTTTATATCTGTAATTCTTGCAAAACATGTGGTACACCTTGTAGTCGTATCCTGTACTTCCTTAACCACCTAGTATAAATCTAATTAATCTTGTTTGATGACCTTAACACGTTTAAAAAAGATACAAAATTTATGTCAGAGGCTGAATGTAGGTTTTAGTAATTTTAACCCTGAAATGGCCATACCATTGAAAATTTGGTGTTACCCTGTAGCTTTGCGCGCGGCATAGCTACAGATAACGTTGAAATGCGATTGGTTGTTTTGCCAGTGGTGTGATGAGATGAGCCCAAGTGGGTGATGCTTTGGCGTAAACCCCAGTTATCCATATTACATTATCCACATGTCTATGTGGTTCTGTCATGATTCCTGTCAAATTTTTAATTTGGTGGGAAATATGGCTTAAAATTAGGGGAAAAAAAATTTATGAAATAAATAAAGACATGTTACTTAACGTATTTAATTTACATGACAATATCCGATTAGTTAAGTAGGTTATAATTGGATTTTTCCCCATGTTTGTTGCAGTATTTTGTCGCTTAAGCAACGAAACGCCTACTCGTATGGTTGGCTAGTGTAATACCTTTTATACCATCAGCAGTTGTTTGTTAGAGAGGGTTTTGCAGCTATTTATTGAATGACGTCATTAGAAGCCATTTTCGGGCTACTTACCAACATAATAAATTAAATTTCGTTTTTTTTCTTCAAACAAATCTTTAAAAAAAATTATTCAGAATATTTTTTTAAAAATATTTTTGGCAATTCTTTTTTTGTCGAACTACTTGATAGAAAATATTTAATTACTCTGATCATAAATTGTTTTAGTCAAATATAATCTTACTCGCCGAGTTAAATAACTTGAAACATTCATTTACTACACATATTAATTGTTAATTACGATGTATAAATTGCAGTTTAATCTGCCGATCTATAATGACGTTATTGCAGTTATGTAAACTGTAGCATGTGTTTGGGTGGGTTTGTAGTTTGTACTCGACCAATAATGGCGTCAAAGTAGCCAATTGGATGCGATGCCTGTTAATTCATGGGTGTTGTTACGCTTGGCAAAGTCATACAATATAAATGTAGGACGTGAATGAATTCAGTTGCTATAGAGTTAGCACAAGCTGTAGACGTGGTAGTCGGTTCCTCCCGTCTTGTGTAGAGAACCAGCAACTCTTTTTTGCTCGTATTTTTTCAAAGTATGTCTTCATTATAATATTTAAAAAAAAATCGAAAGTGCTTTTATTTAATTTCGTCCATCGCGAAACCGTGTTTTGTTTTTATTTTAAAGTATTTTCAATTTAAAGTCAACGTATTAAATTAAAAATGAACGTCAATCATCGAAAAATGAAATTGTCGAGGGAGGAATCGCGTGTTTTTTCACGCCAGTCTGTATTGAGCGTTATGGACAAATTTGTTCAGGCAGTGGACACTATGAACGAGACGGTGATGGTCCCTAGTCGACTTATGGATATGTCAACTGACGTGGAATTTGCAGATAGACCATCAATAATGGGTCAAAGTAATGACTGTTATGCATTCTATTCCATGTTGAACGCTATGAAGAATGAGCTCTTATGGGGTGGATGTGGAGATGCTGATGGGATGGATAATTCGTCGATGAGAGGGAAGCCGCAGCCGCATGAGAAGGGACAGGGCACGCCCGGTTTATATCAAAGGCGGTTGTCCACAGTCTCGTCAATGTCTCTTTCTGACGACTCTGAAGCTGACACTGAATCTTTATCCGAATCTGACTCAGGGCGAGAGATGGAGTTTGTAGACCAGTCGACAGCCAGGGTAGCTAGAAATTTTCGTCATCACCTTGTTGGACTTTATAACACCCTAAACCAACTGACTGACTCAGCATTAGTGCTTACATGCCGTTACCAACAAGAAGTAGACACCAATGGCAGTTCTTAACCTGCAACTTAATTCTTTTAACCAAAACTGTGTACAGTCTAGCAAACAAAAATTTGTGGTCAATTAACTTATTTGGAATTTCTAAAATTTTCGTGTTCGTGTGTGCGCACGTAAATATCTTTTTTATTATTATTATTTTATTTTCACGCGCATTCACGAATTATAATTATACTGTACAATTGTTAATTAATATTGACTATAATTTCTCCTCAAAATTATCTGTTTTGATATATGCACAAACGCAAAATATGTGGAAGAAGAAAAAAAATCACCCTGTATGCTCTGCGCTTTTAGCATGGCGAGCCAGCGATACACTCTGCATATATTTCTGTTGTCTTCCTTGTATTTAAGAAAACAAAATTCTCTATCGCACTCGTTCCAGGCAAAATATGTGTCAGAGATCAAATAAAATCTGCTGTTAATGTTATCAGCATTATTATGGTAGTTAATATAATTCGTATTTATTTTTGCCAGGTGTTTATCTCCCCCAACAATTTTTTCCACATCCAAGCGCAATATGTTTTTGTTTTTAACTATTAAATAAATGACAGTTGCTAATAATCCTGTATTTAATTGTCATGAAACGCATGGACTTAAAGATACTCATTAATTAACATTACGTTATTTTGATATGTGTTCGAAAATCGTGAAAAATGTCGGTCAACGTAAATTCTATATTATTGAAACAATTTAATTGATTAGTGACGTCAACATCACGCCATCGTACAAGGTGCTCATAAATCTACGCAACTCTAAAGAAGCTAGAATTGCACATTGGGGTGCGTTATTTTAATATAATACCTGACTACCTGATTAAGAGATTTTCTACAATACAATAGTTGTAAAATACCAGCTTGACGCTCAATTATTAGCCAATAACAGTTACGATTTATTGGATATCTTTAAAATTTATAGAACAAAATTTCAATTTGATATTAAGAAATTGAGATGTTTACGTAATTTTATTGCTTTTTTTAAAAA
Organism: Helicorthomorpha holstii; assembly: GCA_013389785.1. NCBI lineage: Eukaryota > Metazoa > Arthropoda > Diplopoda > Polydesmida > Paradoxosomatidae > Helicorthomorpha > Helicorthomorpha holstii. Next base: position 6,894,118 of record JAAFCF010005748.1, read on the forward strand.
TACATATATTGAAGCGTTTGAAGTGAATGCAAAGTGTGTAGATATAGTTAAATGTATTTGCTGTTGAAATCTGGTTAAAAGGTTTATTGACAGGGTATATGTATATAAATAAAATGGGAAGAAGTACAGGGGAGTTGGGAGAAAAGAATTGCAGGTGAATTAGGTCGCGTTTGTGTTTATAATAATCTTGTAATGGTGTAGTGTGCTTTTTATATTAATATCATTGTGTTATTGCTTAGTATATAAACTTCACTAACGCAAGTTTTGTCCTACATATTATAAATTGGTCATCGTTTGAAATTCAACATTTTACCTGAAAATTATACAAGGACGACATCGTTTTTTGAGGTCTTTTTTTTCTTTTGCTTCTTATATAGGCTTTTTTTTAATGTGTATGAACATTTACAGTACTTTCGTAGCTATTTGACAAAAAAAAAGTATTGGTCGGAGAGATTTAGTGTGACTGACGGGTTGTATGTTTATTCAGCTGCAGGGTAAGTAATACTGGTTACAGCAATCAGTAAATAGACTTTTAATTAAGTTGTTTTCATTGTCTTAACTTTATATGCGGTGCCATGCACTTGTAGTTCCGTTGTCAACTCGGCTGTTAGATGTTGTGTTGCGAAATTTAATTGGATTTCTTGACATTGGAATTGTTTTAAAATCTTATTAACTTTATTTGTATACAGTACTATATATTTTTTTTATTTTGTAAATAGGGTTTCTATTTTAAAATCGATTACAAATATGGACATGCTTAGATTACGAAATATTTGATTGAGATTCGCACAAATTTAAAGTATTAAATTTATTTTCAGCTTAACATGTGTACATAAATCAGATTAATCACCATTATAAAATGTGTGTTTTAATTGGAAGCAGTTTAATCGTACACTGTTGCAAGTAACGTTTTCATTCAACCCCATGCCACCATATATACGTCTGAATGGATCTTGGGGGAATTATTGCTTCGATTGGCCGATTATCTTCGTCCAATAAAATTGCTCGTTTAATATCGTTAGATCTGTAAGTACACATCAATCGGTAAAGATTAGTATGGTATAAGAAAATAAGGAATTGAAATTGTTTTACCTGTTAATGATGATAATTGTGGTGTATTTTTCAGTATTTGAAGCGGCTAGCATATCTAATTGACTGTCTTCACAAGTGCAATGCAAATTCAGCACCACCGAATCAGGTGGTAAAAATTTACTGAATAAAAAGGCATGTTATCATATTGTAATTCGAGGTGTTTTTTTATATTATACAGAGAAATAGTTTTTATGCGAAACCTTAATACCTGAAATGACCGATAACGTAAAACATTGGCTGCTTGTAAAAAATATCACTATGCGGGTCAACGATGATGGGACTATCCGCCCAATTCTCAGCGTGATTTGGTCCACCATTAAAGTCTAACGCTAAATTCCAGTCTACCCATCCGGAAACGCCATGTAGAAGATCCTAAGTTGCATAATATTGTGTAATAAATGGTTGGCTATAAAAATTTATGTTTTTTACTTGTATAATGTCATGACCATAATTTTCTCCTCTCTCCCAACTACCTAACTTGACTTTTTCGTCCCGTAAATTGGTCCAGGCGCCTTCGCTGGCTTCAGTAGACAGCAGGAATTTTTTGGGATAAAATTTTCGTGTTTCGTCTAGAATTTTTGGATGCGTAAACATGTTTGTATACCAGTGGAAAGCAATTCCAGAAATAAAGTCTTCATCTTCATTATTGACCAAAAGTTCGTCTCTGTAGAATGGAAGAAAGAGGAGGACATCATCAAAAGCCATAATTCTGACATTGCCATAACCGTGATCCCACATCGCTGGCCCAAGATCTTTGGCAATGAACTGACGAAGAGTATCAGCTGTGAATTCCATGCTGTCACTTTTAATGTGAGCAGTGGTAGCCATTTTGGAAAAAAATGGTTCATTTTGAGCCGTCATGCCCCAGAAAGTTAGATTTCGACGCTCATATTCGTTGAAAAATCTAAAAATAATTTTAAAAAAGTTTAAGGTTTTTTTTTAAAGGAAAGTTTTTGAACACAGTTGTCTATACCTAACAATGTATTTAGCCCAAGCTTGATAATATGGTCCACCTGGTTTTCCTTTTAGTTTTCCACGACCACCTTTTCGGATTTTTTCAGGCTCTTTCATCCACGCTGGAGCAGTCCAAGGAGTAGCGATAAGTTTAATTTCTCGTGACGAAACTCGTTGGGCGTCATGTATGATGGAGATTTTATCTTGAAAGTCCTCAGGTGCTAATCTAAAGTACTTTAAAGTAAAATCGTCTTCCAGTACATCGTCGTAGGTGTAGGATCTAGTGGAAAAGTCAGCGCCTCCAATTGGTACTCGTCCAAAAGTGTATTCAATCCCTACGTAATTGTTTTTAATCATTTTTCTTGCATGGAATATGTGACTTGGCATTATAGTCACCAATTGTTATAGGTTACCTGTGCTAGAAAAATAGGCTCGTAAAAGTTTGTCTTTGGCTCCAGCACTTAAACTGTTGATATTTATGCCTGCAGAGTCAGTGAAAGCTCCACCAAAGCCAAACAGAGTTTGATAAGTTGCGTTTCTGTCTAATCGGCATGTTGGAATTCGTTCTTCAGTTGTACCTGAACGAATTAAATATTTTTGGTAAATATTAACAATTACATGGTTTGTTTGACATTTAGATTAAAAATCATTCGTATAAGTTAGTTAAAGCATGTCGCGCTGTAGATAGTTTATTATTAGAAAATTTAATTTAGTTAATAGGAAGTTTATATGTAACTTTATTTTAGAAATTGATAGTCTGCTTAATGTTTGGTTTACATTTTTAATTGATTCATTGCATGTTAGTAGATGACTATTATTTACCATTTTCCCCAAAATAGAATAATTCAAGGTTAAATCGTAGACCATCTTTGGAACTGGTATAAACAGCATATTGGTCGTTGGGAAGTCGTTTCAATTCTCCAATCTCATCACAAAATGTTCCATTGCAAGCACAGACGACGCTTCCAAACCCAAAATCTTGTCGATCACAATCTCTGATTCTTTCAACTAAACAAAAAAAGCAATTTTAAAGTAAATGATATGACAATACAGTCATAATTATTTTACTTGCATATGTGCAGAATACTAGCTTTAAAAAAATCAATTTATGTAACCAATTTTTTTGTAGGCTATGCATTTTTTTTAAAAAAGAATTTTGGTTCAATTTAGTCTTGATTGTTCCACCGTTCGTTCGTTGCCAAAATTTAGTTTTAAGAATAAAAAGATTGAAAGTAAAATAAAGTTACTTAAGTTTACTTTGTCGGTAAGAAGATATATTTTGTAGGAAGTTTGTATAAAATAACAAGACATTTTTAAACAAGAAATTGTATTCGTTAAATATTTTGGAGAATAGGCCGAGTATTAAGTAACATTAATTCTTATTACATATTCATATATGTATGGAACTGAATACCTTTTGTCGTAATTATATATTTTACAATTGTGTGAAATGAATCTATAGTTTTAGCTAAACGAAAATATTGACGCAATTATTTTAGTTATTTTCAAAACAAATATTAACATTTTCTATAAGCTTAGAATACTGTAATTTGTAGCATTTTTATAAGTTGTATTCTCACATTTTATTTTACAAAAAAAAAAGGTTTTTTAGCATTATTTAAGTTAGACACTGATTAAGTTACTGATTTTCTAAATGCCTAAATCGTGAAATTGAATCATATCAAATTAACAAGCAACCCATTAAAAGTTAACATATAGTTTTGTTTATCAGAAAAGATGTTTGACAAATAATTTGTCATACGGTAGATCTAAAGTTTGCCATTAAATGTTGAAGTGGAAGATTTTGTATGTTTATTTTAATTAATTTTATTATTTAATATTATCAGTGTTTTGGTTAAAGTATAGGTATAGTTTTTCATGTTACTTAAGAGTTTGACCTAGACATTTGCATGATAAGAGTTGTTAAAATATTATTATTATCCTTTATTTTTTCCAATCGTAGAAGAGCGATGCAAAATGTTGTGGACAACCGATTAGCTGTAAGTGACGTCAGATAGTAACATTGAATTATTTTGGCGCATGGCTATGTTGAAGCTCATCTTTTGCGTTCCAAAGCCTCAGCTTCAGCCGCAGATTCAGTCTTTTTTTTAGCAGAGAGCATTATTAGAAAATGGCGGCTTGCAAACGAAGAAGGTTGCTTCTTGCTTGTAAAATTGGTCCAGCATTTCTACTACAACTTATTATTGCATGCGTCGGATGGACAGTGTTAATAAATGCCGATTTGGAGACTGAGTAAGTGAAACGTTTTTATTTGAATCTGTATTTTTATGTGGAGATTGTGGTAGCGCATTTGGATGTGGTAGAGGGAAGTGACGATGTATCGAGCGGTGACCGGGGATCATAAACACCGCATCAAAATCACATTATAGTTGCTTATTTGTTAATGTGTATTATTAAAATTTGCATGAAGATGAATTTAAAAGTACGAAATTTTATAAGCATATCATTTTATAAGAGTACTGTATTATTGGGTTACGTTTATACTGTATGGTAGAGGAGGCAGCGGTTCTTACGGGTGTATGGGAAGGCATGACTGTACGTCGCCGTACGAGTTAATTTAAACGATAAATTAACGTCGTAAAATGTAAATAAAAATGAGAACAAGCGGTTTTTCATTAAAATAGTTGTATATTAAAGTACAATGTCAGTGACACATGGTTTGCGTCACAGGTTTTAATTACAATTGTGTAGATCATGTAACTGCGCATGCGTACAGCGTAGGAACGAAGGTCTTTGCAAACGGAGAATGTTTTCCGTAGCATCATTCTGGCCTATGTGCGTACTTTCATGTTGATGAATGTTTTAATAGCGTATGAAGCCAAAACACTTTTTATTACAACAAATTTTAAAAACGATAACATGTTACTTGTTTTAAGTTACATTTACAATGACATCGAAAGATAAACTTGTTATTGGTAGTCTTGGATGACCTTACTAGGATATTTTTTTTTAATTTTTATGTTCAAAACTACTTTGTTAATAATGCTCAACCATTATATGCGTTTGTCAGACGAATGGCAATGACGTCTCAAAGGAATTCGCATAAAGGATCGATCGCGAGAAAAGCTTTTTTTTTTAGCTTCCCATTTTTCCACGTGGTTGGCGAATTTGTAAAGAGAGAGAGGCAAACGTTTAGCAGTTTACATCGTAAATTTAAAACCCCGGCTTCTGCTGCTTCCATGTGATCCATAGATAATCGAAGTATACGCGATTTTAAATATTGTCCATTGGTTTTTTTGACACCGCCAAACATTTTCTGCGAGAAAACATTTGGATGAAATGGTTTTATATTAACATAAGCACCAGTTTAATACTCAACAAAAAAAAATTCAAGAATATTTTATCGATTGGCTGTCAAAAAGTATATTTTATTCAATATATTATACTTCGACTATATCTGATAAAACAGACAACTTTTAAAAGTGACACGCAGACATGGAAATGACAAATTATAAATTGTAATTAGCTGCCATTTAAAGCAAACATTTATTTAAGGAGATAATTCAGACTTATTTAGCTATTTTTAATTTCATTAACTTCGGCGTGCTGTTAATTTAGCTTTTAATTAAATACAAGATAATCGATTTTTAAACTGCGTAAGTTTTTTTTTCTTTTTGTACTTGTTATTTTTTCATGAATTTAATTAGATTTTTTTTAAAAAAAATACGTTTTCTTAAGCTGACCATCAAAATTTTTCTTTTTGCCGAGTTACTGTAAATTGGTTTTGATCAATTTTTCCAATCTCACTGATAGAAATCCATCGGATTTTCTATTTCTTTTCGCAGCTGTTTCGCAAGGTTAACACACGTTTGACCCCAAAGATTTTGGCTTTTCATTTATCAGCCATGGTGATTGGCTGTTGAAATGAAATCATTGATTTATTATTAAATCTCATTGGATGACAAGCTTGCCCGGGTGCAATCAATACAGCTGTAATATTTTCATTCCTTAGTTGTATATTTAATTAAATCGTAATAACATTAGCTGAAAATAGATTTTTTAGGTTAAATTACATCATTTATGTTTGCTTGATAAGGCGGCATTTGTTGAAACAAAATATAGCAATTCAATTTATTACTTCCTGTGGTCGAGCAGTGTCCACTTTTGTTGTAATCAATGAACACTATCAGACTAACTCTATCACTAACGTTATTTCTTTTCTGTTTTTGTTAACTTGATGTGCACTTTTTTGTTAACAATATTCTTATCGATTGTCTAAAATGTGTTGTTGTTTTTCTCACTTTCTCGACGTACAGTATCTAATAAATAAATCACATGTTTTTCTATAAGCAGTTGTTGTCATTGATCCTTCCAAACGTAAAATTAAATTGTCGAAGCTTCTGTTTTGATGCTTGCAAATGCCACAATTTTTTTAATTTAATCAATTTTCTTCTCGCTTTCTTAAAATTTTCGATGAGGCACTGGATATTTTTTATGTCATCTTATTTTTTTTTTACTTTCTTTTTCTTTTTTTTCTGTGGGTCTTTTTAACCCTTTTTTCTTCCTCCTTCTTTCTTCTTCAAACTCATCTCTCTTGTTTTCATCTCCACCCCTTTCCACCTTACTGTTTCCTGTGTTGTAGCCGGTATTTTTATGCAGTTTACGAATTTGTCGCGAATTGATTTTCTCGCTGGTTGCATACGCCGGAAAGAGATACTGAGGGTGGGGGGGGGGAGTCGGGAAAGAGGTGTTTTATGGGAAAAGAATATGGCGAGAAGGAAGTATGTGATTTTAACATAGCTTCCGTTACTTATTTCTATGTTGTTTTGCCACCGTTTATGTCTTGTTTAATTTATTTTATTCGATGAGTTTTTTTTTGTTTTGTTTTACAAACCCAAATTTAATTAATTTATATAAAAAAAATTGTGTTGGGATGTTGTGCACACTATTTGTTAATTGAAAAATAAATTGTACCTTAAAATAAAAGAACTGCTGGTGTATTATTATTATTAATTATTTTAAAATTAAACTTTTTTATTCTAGTGTTAATTATTGTGCCTCAAGTAGTGGTTACGTATTATGCGAAAGTATAGCATACGTCTTGTATAAGGCGCAAATTAGAAAGGTATGAATATGTTTTTTTGTAAACCATTTATTGTGTTTTTTATTGCAATAAATGTATTGTGGAACTGTCAGTTAACGTTCTTTGTTTTACAGAGTTTTGAACAAGCAGGCGTTAAAGTACAATACAAAAACGGTGCTAGTATGGTTAAAGAAATGAGTGGGGATATTGAAAGAATGATGGCATGGAAAGTACAAGCTGTGCAGGTATTTGGAAAAAATTGTTTTATTACGCAACATAAATGTCTCTTAAATAAAATATATTTTAATGGAAAACAAGAGGATTACGGACACTGCTGAAGAAGCTATGATGGGTTACCAATTCGATGATAAATTGACAGTAAATACTCGTATGCAGGGATTGTCAGACTTTTAATTAATTCGGGGGTTTTTTTAGTTTGAATATAACAACGCCAAGCTTCTCAACAAAGGAAATGAAACTATTAAAATGATTGAAGATGAACATTTTTACAATATGAAAGTCAACACAAGTAATAGCTCAGTTCACGTGCCAACAAATGTTTACGATCAAGGTGATGTAACTACAGTATTTATAAAATAATTCGATTATTTTATTAAACGTTTTTTTTTTAAAAAAAGCTCCCGATGTATTAAATGCTATTAAATGGTCAGAGAATATCAATCCAATTTTTCAAAGCAATTATCGGTTGGATCCATCACTGAGCTGGCAATACTTTGGAAGTTCTACAGGATTTATGAGACAATTTCCAGGTACATTAATAGAACTTCTTATGGATTGTACTTATGTTGACCATCAATTAACAATTTGAAATGTGTAGCTATCGAATGGCCTCAAGGGCTATTGGACACAAATGGACAACGGGTGGTTGATACTTACGACTGTCGAATGCGACCATGGTATTGTTACACAGTGTTGTTATGTTAATGGGTTCATTAATGTTAATAGTATACTTTTATTGACGGTTTACTAAAGGTATATTGAAGCAGCAACACATCCGAAAGACATGGTTATTTTACTAGATAATAGTGGCAGCATGACAGGGATAAGAAAAGAAATTGCCAAACATGTCGTTTTGAACATTTTGGATACTCTGAACGACGACGACTATTTCGCTATATTTAATGTTTGTAATCATTTTGAAATTAATTCTTTTTAAACGAAAAAATTAACTAAGATGTCTGAATAGTTTTCTGATGAGGTTAGAGGTCTTGTGGATTGCTTTAACGAAAGCTTAGTTCCAGCAAACATGGAAAATCTTCGAGAATACAAAAAGCATCTTCAAAATATGAAAACTGAAAATGTAGCTAACTTTACATCAGCTCTAATTCATGCTTTTGAACTATTGCGTGAGGTAATTAATTATTTTTTAAATCAACTGCTATGCCATTTTTTAATCTTAATTTTTTTTGTATTGCGTTAGTGTTATAATAATGGCAGCAGGTGCAATCAAGCAATAATGCTTATTACGGATGGAGCTCCACAAACGTATGAAGACATATTTCAACTTTACAACTGGCCTAATCGAACTGTAAGAAATTTATTTGATTTTTAATCACTATTTATTATATGATTTAATTAAAATAATATAAATTCATAGGTAAGAATTTTTACGTATTTAATTGGCCAGGAAATGTCTGATGTCAAAGAAGTACAGTGGATGGCTTGTAGCAATCGAGGTTTTTATTTTTTTGAAAATTACAATCGCAGTTTCCCATGTTTGAAAATATTTTTTAAAAACTAGGATTTTATTCTCACGTTTCAACTTTGGCTGAGGCACGGGAACAAGTGCAGGTTTGACTTTGTCTTAAATGTTTGACTTTGCCGTAAATGTTTGATTATGTTTTATTAAAAGAATTATATTCCTGTAATGGCAAGACCGTTGGTATTACACCAGAATCACAGCATTATTTGGACTTCAGTTTACGCTGATATAGATGTAATTATAACCGTGTTATCTAACCAATAATTAACCTACTAATTTTCCATACCAAACCTTACTAACAAGGACCCTAAACTTGCTGACTGGTTATGGGAACAAAGAGAAAAAAAATTACAAAAGCTAAAAAATCAAAGTAAAATGAGAGAAACATTTAGAACTACGGAAATTGGCGACTATCCAGAATATTTATTAGATGACACTACTACGTCTGATGCGGTTCACGAGAGACAAGCAAGTGATTTTTTTTTGTGTTAATTAAGAAATTGACAGTTTTATTACCCTCTTACTAATAAGTTTTTACTTTTTTTGAAAGTTGATCACTTTTTCTAAAAAGTTATTGATTTTCATATTATCACAATTTTTATTCATAATAATTGAATGATACATTTTCTGTTTAGGTACTTGAAAATGAGAGCAGTTCGCAGGTAAATCTATCAAGCGTTTTATGGAATTATCAAATTAAATTAATCTGAACGTCAAATTTTTGCAGTCATATCGCCTTATGACGTCTGTGGCCTATCCTGTCTTTGATCGCAGTAACAGGACGGTGAGTTGAAACATTCAATGTTGATCAATTATTTAGGTAACATCATTAAATTGTGACTTATTAGCAACATAGCCACATACAGTTAAACGTTTTAAACATAACGGTTTTGAGTACCATCATGTCATGATATAAATGAATTTTGGAAAATGTCACTATATCGAGTTTGCTCATGACTTCATGTGCTTCAATGTTAAATGTCTAAATTCAGACTTACAATTGAAGTCATTGATAGTTTGACTGATATAATGGCATTCGTTTTGTACGAAATATTTAATTTGTTTGTGCTATAACTGATGGAATTTAATTGCTGTCAAAAACTTAAAGTTTAAACCAATAAAATGTGTCAATGTACAGTACATTTGACAGTGCATAAGTTGAAATAGGGTAAGTAATTGTCAGTTTGACAGGAGATTCAATTAAAGAATTTGATTTTGAAACTTAAATTTTTTAATTTCCGAGATGTTAGTTCTGACGTCATTATAGCACGACATATAACTAATTCATGATCGCTTAGTTTTATTATTCTCTAATTTGTGTTGGTGATTACTTTACTATAATTTGGATTAATCATGGCAATAATCTTAATCATGATGATTGTTAATCGATCAGCCCGAAGGACCATGGCACTTGTTAAGAAAATCGCGATTACATCCTAAAATTCAGGTAGCATATTCTTAACAATGAACCTCCACTTGTAAGTTTGTAATTGGTAGTGTAGAGATTTGTTACTTTCTTAGTATGGGTTAAAACAGATGACAAGATTCTAGGAGCACTGCTGTTGTAGTTGGTATTTAAAGTCGTGCAATATATCGACAGTAGTAAACTAGTATTGATATATTAGTATTGGTAGTGATAGAATTAAATGTATAGTCAATTCTTAAAGTAGCGCAGAATTTTCTAGAAAATATTTTTAATCCGTTATTTTAAATTCTATTCATTGGTTTGATAAATGAACAAGTTTGTACTTTTCTTTTTGCAGAAACGAGTAGCACACATTTTAGGAGTAGCTGGAACAGATGTACCTATTGCCGAAATTACTAAATTAGCTACTCCTTTTAAGGTGATAATCTAAGCTATTTTTACTCAAAATAAAATTTAATTTTTTATTGTAATTTTTTAGTTGGGTGTGAACGGATATGCATTTGCTATTACTAATAATGGATACATTTTATTTCATCCTGATCTTAGGCCACTCGTAAGTAAATTAGTAGTCACTGTACGAACGTGTTCTATTAGTATTATTTTTAATTTAGGAAAATGGAATATTGAAACCTGATTATAATAGTGTTGACTTGGCTGAAGTTGAATTGCAGTATGACTCGGCTTTCAGAGTAAATTTTATTCATACAATAAATTTCTTAATAGAAACGTTATTAATACTGAATTTTTTTGTTGTAGAAATACCATAACGATTTGTTGTCGGTAAGTGAATGCTTTTTAAATTTGTGATTGCATGAGTTTGCAGGACTAATTATTTAAAAAGGGTTTTATTACTGTATAATGTTATTTTATAAAATTTTAGTTTGTTAATTCTTCTTCTGAATCAGAGTTAAACCATGAAATTTACGAGGTATTTGTGAGGACTTAATAGTGGATTTTAAAATAGGAATATTCTGTTAGAAATAGCATCGATTTAGTGATAATTTTTCAGAAATATTATGATTTTGATTGAATTGCTTATAGTCATTCATTGCTTCAGTAACTGTTAACATTTATCTTTTGAATTAAAATTTAATATTGATATTTAATTAACTTGAATTATTAATAGACATCGCGTAAACTAGTATACGATATTTTTGTAACTAAACTTAGCAACGATAGCTTATTTTTTATAGTGAAGATAAAGTAGCAAAATAAATTTACTGAATTACTTGACACGCATTTGCGTGACAATACAGATTTTTTATTTAAGTAATTCTCTAGAATTATATACTGTAAGTAGTTTCTATGGTAACAGTTTTATGACAGCAGAAGAATTTTTATTTGTAACTTTTATTAGATTTTTTAGTGGCATTTTCTTTGTTTTGTAATCTTAAAATGGACTTTTGACTTCATTTCAGCTGCGAAGAAGAATGATTGATGGTGAACACAACCAAATGGAAATGCGAGTTAAAATCCATCAGGATGGAATGGTATGCTGAAAATTTCTTTTATATTTTTAATGATAATATATTTATAATTTTATTCTAGAAACGAATAGTCATTCGTTCCCAAAATTATTTCTTTTCACCACTTCATGAAACTCCGTTTAGGTAAAGCCAAAATGACATAATAAACGATTTTTTTTTTTTACTATTTCCGAAACAACAACAATTACTATTTAAATTTTTAGTTTTGCTATAGTAATGCCAAAAGGTTATGGCATGCATGAAGTTGAAGGACAGTTTAACTTATCTCAATATCGCACAAACGGTTAAGTTTCATCGTCATAATGATTTATTATGTAATTGGTTATTGTTTTGCTAAACTTATTTTTTTAATTGTTTTAGAAATTTCTCCGGATTACAAAAACAAAGGTATGTTAATAATATTTTAATTTAAGATTTATTTAAACTAAGATACGTGTATTTAATCTTAGTTTTAGACTTGTTTAAGTTTGACGAAAAGTGGACTGTTCATCCTGATTGGTAAATATTGTTATTTTTAGCATAATTGCGGCTTAAATGATTGTTTTAACATTTTCCAGTATAATTAAAAGCTTACTTATTTTTCAGGGTATATTGCCGTTATCGATACAGCGATCCAAAGCGTCCTCATCGCACTCCTGAACAAAATTTAGTTCATTTTTTGAACAAAATTCCTTTTAAAAATTTTTCTTGGGGAAGTAATCCCAGAGTGAAACCGCCACCCAATTTAGAGGACTATTGTAAGTTTAGTTTATCGCGAATTTTAACTAACATCTTAATTTAATGGTAACCTGGTAATTAACGCAGCATATAACAAAGCCAGTAGTATTAACAGAGAGGAAGCCTATTGTGAGTGAACTAACAATTTAAAAGTTTTAACTTTAGTAACTAATTTTCTGTAATTGAATTTTAATTTAGGTGATCATGAATTACTTCAAAGTTTGATATTTGATGCCAACGCTACAAAGAACTTCGAAAAACAAATTCCTATTATAGATAAAAGGTAGAAAAGAATTCATTTAGTTATACTATTTATCTAATATTTATAATTTTTGAACAACTTCGTAGTTTAAATGGTTAAAAGTCATTTAAAATATGTTTATACATAAAATTTAAATATGTTGTTGTGTCTTCAAAAGCCTGCTTTCATTCGTATTTGGTTGGAAAGACAGGTAACGTTCTATTGCAACCGGGAGATTATGACTTTTTGCATATAAAATCATGTGTGATATCCGAGTAAGTTAACTACTAACTACCATATAACTTTCTTATTGTGCTGCTTGACTAATTACATATTTAATGCTGTCAAAGGAAATTTAATGCGATTTTAATTTGTTTGGTTTTCAGTCATTCAGATGCTCGAATACATTTTAATTCTTAATTCTACCCTTCCTTTAGATGTCACTTCGATGCTCGAATACATTTTAATTCTTAATTTTACCCTTCCTTAAGATGATCGAAGGAAATAATAATTCTTTTTATATCTATACAGTTGCATGTTTTGGCTGATTATCGTGCTTTGCTCGTATGTCAATATACGGATGAATTATAATTTAACTAACTTACAATTTCATCTTTGAATGCAGTTTGGAATTACTGTTATTTACAGTACTATCGCCGATTTTTTCAGCATTAATTAACTAATTATTGACTCATTTTAGTTTATTAAATTATAATTGTTTATTTTTTTACAGAGAGAATCCGAGTAACTGCAGTTTTAATTACAGTGAAAATCTGTATGTGAATTTATTTTTAATTTGCACTTATTTGTTTATTGCAACTTAAACAAACAATCTAATATTATTTTTATTTTTTTTATTTGTATTTATATATGATTTGCTCTACTAAAGAAAATCAACAGCCAAGCTCCTTCAAATTACAGTCGGTTTTATTGCTACTCGAAGTGGGCTAACACGCTGGGAAGTATTTGACGAGGTTGAGGCCAGGTGAATACCGTATAATAATATTTTATATAAGCAAATTATTAATTTATCAATAATTAATTTCTATTTAGAGATTTTATTCGCAACAATAATAAAGCAATTGATGAAATTTGGTACAAGAGGGCTGTTGATTATCATCTTGTAGACAATAAATCTTTCGTGTTTTCGGTTCCATTTGATGCGTATTTGAAGAACGATTCTCTAGTGACTGTTTCACACGCAATATTTGTTGGTGATCATTCGCATAAAAAAGCTCCAGTCGCCGTAATTGGAGTGCAATTTAGGCACTCTCGTCTAAAGCAACAACTGGATAACATGACGATAGTAGCTATTTATTGTAAGATTTTAGAGTCATGAATACCAATGAACGTGCCATTTGTTTTCTTCCTGCACTTTTAGTGTAATTTGAACTGCTCAAGTAGCGATGTGGATTGTTATTTATTGGACAATAATGGTTTTATAATTGTTGACAAGAATTCACAACATGTATGTAATTGATACATTTCGATTACAGTAAATTATATTTTTGTTATATGTTCAACTTTCTTTAGATTGGAAAGTTTTATGGGGAAGTTGATGGTAACATAATGGAAGATTTAGTTAGTGATACAATATTCAAACGGTTATTAGGATATATTGCTTTTACTTATTTACATAAATTTCAATTACCATTTTATTCTAGAATTGAAATGGTTGATTATCAGGCGGTTTGCTTTCACTTAAAGAATCAAGGCGGAAGTGCTAGCATTTTGTTTACGGTAACTGCTTAATAACTGCGACTAATTGAGTTTTTAATACTGCTCAAGTTACTAACATTTTCATTTCTACTCTTAATAATAACTCCAACGTTTTTCTATCTAGCCTTTTACTCAACTCAAATACGCCCTGTCATGGCTTTGGTATAAAGCTATAACGTAATTCACTATAACTGTAGCATTATTTAAAACGAAATTGTAATATATAACGTTTGTATTTACAGGTTTTATTTCCAATATAGTTTTGGTAATTTGTGGTATGGAACTTCAGCCTCTTCTGGTAAGTCAGTTAGATTTCAAAATCTAAATTGTAAGTCTAGAATTCGTATTTGATACTTTTTTTTTAAGACACGAGCTATGACGATCCTATGCTTAACCATAATGATAAAAAGCCAGAAGTGAGAGATTTGCCCTTTCCATGTGATAAGCAATTTAATCTGTACAAGTTGAATAACAAAAGTTTTGCCCAAACTCAACCTCGAAGAGCAAATTTGCCTGGATGTAAAGGACGCGAGTGTTATAGGTATTTGTTTTTTTTTTAAATAAAAGTATTTAAAGCTTTGTTAAATGAGCTCTATTAAATATTTTATTAAAGGTCGTACATTGCACAGTCGGTATCTGAAACCAATTTAGTGTTGTTGAGGGTGAACAATACGTGTCAATGTGAAACAAAAAAAAATACATTGGATCACACGGAAATTCCATATAACGATTCACAAATGTGTGAGTGGCTCAAGTCAAACATTTACAGGAAAAGTCCAAAGCAATGTGTATCTTACCATCAAGCCGTAAGTTATTTTTTAATATCAATTTACAATTAGTAGCAGATTAAAGTATGGTACTTGTACAAACGACAATTTTAGATTTCAATTGATTGCTTCCAGTGTATTAAACTGGAAATTTGGATAATTTTAAATTTGTCAATAAATTATTAAGTGTCTAAAAGTAATAATTTATAATATTGAAATTCAATAAATAAGTCATAATTAATAATTTGGGAATTTTCAAAAATGCAAAGCTTAAAGCAGTTGCTTTTTTCTGTTGGAATGTTTACTGTGGTACTTGCAGTATAACTAAATTTTATGATTTTTTATTGAAGGAGCTGGATATTAGAGAATGTGGACGAGGAGCCTTAACACATTTGCCTTCAATGATCGTCATTGTAATGACGGTTGTGACATGTGTCGTTTCTCGATACTTGTACATGGGCCCTGCTTTGTAATTTTGATGCATTTCTCATTCAAAAACGTTCATCTCATTTACATGCATCTCAAGTAGCAAAGTACTTTACGTCTTCAAGTTATTAATAAGCGGTTAATATATTTCTTAATTTTGTATTACTTACGACTGTTTAATTTTTTTTTTTTAAAAATTGTTTTTATTTTTTGTTAATTTTTTACCAAAATTTAACATCGGTTTGTTGTCAACCTTTTGATTGAACATTGTTATTGGCACAGATGTATACTATTGTCGTGTTAGCTTACAAATTTGATCTCGAGTCGTTCACATTTATGTATTATGCTTGAAAAAGTTTTTAAAAGTTAAAAGGATTTTTTGGTCTTTGGTACACTTCAGTGATTTGCACATTTAAGCGATCATGATAAAATTATATTGTATTTATAAATTTTTCTTTTTTCAAAACAACATTTTTGAAGTTATGAAATCAAAGATTTACAATTTGTGTTATTTTAAAAAATCACTGAATTATTTTATTTTGGAAATTAGAAAGCTTTTTCTATTAATATTATTACGTCGTTTAACTAAGCGAATTCAAAGGCTTTTAATAGGACAAGTATTTAGCCTATCTATTGTTTTTCAACTAATAAAGTTTATAATTAATTTGTTAATTGATAGTTAGAATAGTTTTTATACTAACAACAATGAAATTTGAATGTGTTTAGTTTAATTTAACTCGTTTTGGTGCAAAGATCTGAAGTTTATATTAGAGATTGGTGACGTTTGTGGTCACAGTTATCATCTCATATCCAATTGATATATTTTTCATATTCAATTTCTATTCCAAAATTACCTGTTTCAGTCATCTTTAGAAATGTAATCAGTTTGATAGCACATTAGTCGTTATTTATAGCAATATATTAAGTATCTGATTGATATATTGACGAGGAACACAGATGCAAAGTTCTATATAGTTTTAGTTGTATAACTTAAAAACATTGATAATTGATAATTATTGACATTGCTAACATTTTATCCGCAATGCCAGAATGCCAGGTTGAATTTAAGCGGAGCTAATATTTATGTTAAATGCGTCGAGTGATCGAAAGTCAAAATGAGCAAGTCTTCCACTGTTTACAAAACGTGCTAATTATTTTTAAAATAATAATTGGCGATCTTATCACTATTTATAATCTTGAGAATTGTTAATTTATGTATATACATTATATTATAATGAACTATTTACAATTTAAATGACGACTTCTTTAGGATGTATGAAGGCGTATTATTAGCTGGGAAACGGAAATTATAAAAGTTGTAGAAAATTAATAGATCAATAATTATTGTACTCGAATTAGCTATTAATTAACTTATTAGTGTTTTGGATGATAAAGTTTATATTGGAATTAATACATGTGACTAAAATAACATTCAACAATCTACTTAGTAGAAACAACCTAATTTTCAATTAACAAAAACAAATCAATAGTTTATAATTATTTGATGTAAAATTAAATTTTCTACTTGCTAGTCAATGAAATTGAACAAATGGGTTGTTGAATGTTAACATGATTTACAAGTTTTAAGTTGATCACATACAATACTAAAGCGAATAATGGTATTCATATCATTTACAGTTAATGCTTATAATTATGTCAATTGTAATTTAATAGCAGACCGTAATCTGAAGTGTGTATTTTAATAGTTTTAATTTCTTTATTTATGTACATAATTTACATGAAAATTTAGTCATATAACTTAAAAGTACAGTATTTGTAATTTTTGTGCCTCCTTTGAATTATGCTCCTATAAAAGTTGTATTTCATAATCCTGTCTTATAATTATTGAATTTATTGTAGTTGCAATCATGTATCACCGATTTATCTACAATGAAATGATCGAAGCACTTGTACTTATTTAATATTTGTGAAAACTACCTACTTAAATTATTAAAATTGACCTTATAAAAAAGATACTTGTTGTATAGAATTTAGTTGTTTACATTATTTGTATTATTATAGTCAATTCGATAAATATTTATAAACTTTTCAGTAGTAAATTTGCAAAGTTATGGCAGTAAATTAATTTCGTTTTTTTTATTAAAGAAAAAAAAAAAAGATCAGTAGTAACGAATAGATTAACTGTAAGAAAATGTAGGGAAAAGGATGTTGTGCCACCAAGCGGTGTCGTTAGAAAATCCGTACCGTATTTACTGTGCAAAATTTCCTTCCCATCATTCACTGCTTTTATTTTTTCCCAACATTCGTTTCGGTTGTGAAGAATTTAAATTTTTGTGTACAAAATAATTTGCCGATGATTATAAGTTTTGTCATGTTTTAATGTAAATTTTGATAAATATGAAAGCTAAAAAGTTTGAAAAGAAGACGTTATCTTAGCCTAATAGCCGCCATTTCAGTCGCAGCATGTTAGCGCCAACCATTCACTTGAATTGGTTATCTTCAAAGTCTGTGTAAATAAAATCAGCTGGAAAGTTAAATCAGAGTAATATTTTTCAAAGTGAAATTTGTATATTAATTGTAAGTAAGATTAAAAGAAATGAATTTGAATACTAACGAAGAAGTGCGAGTGAAATCAGAAGATATTACAATGAAGCTTAGTTGTGAAACGGATGGCAACGAGGAAGTTATTAATTACTTATCTCGTAAGTTTGATGTAATTACTATTTACACATACTTTCAACCAATTTTTTTTTATGTACCCGGTAATAGAAGATTGTGCTGTTGATCAGAACCGACTGGTGGAATCGGACTGTGGTGGTATTTCTACGGTGACTTTGCCTGTAAATGGTGTCGCTGGCACTTTAATCGAGCACAGCAGTTTACAGCTGTCTGATGGATCTACAGCTTACATTGAGTCCATTACAAATCAACTAGACGGTTTTTTATTGCTTTATTTACATCTGTTTAATTGAAAATACTACAATGTTTGTTAAATTAGATGGTCATAATGTTGCAGTTCAGTTGGAAGACGGAACAACTGCATTTATTAGAACTACACATAAAGGTGGGAGTGTTTCATATTGAGAATCTGTAGTTTTAGAATGTAGTCAATTTGCTTATAAAACATGATGTATTGTAGTTGGATTTGTGTATACACACGATATGTTATAAGTAAATAAGGAGATTGTTTTCTTAATGTTATCGTTTGTTGTAGACGGTCTTCAAGCTGTGCAATTACAAGATGGAACCACCGCATACATTAGTCATACCTTGGATTTAGAAGAATTTACAACTGGAGTTCTTGATGGGGTTGAAAGCGTAGAGATGTCCGACATTTCTTTGGGAAAATCACAAGTATTTTGATATGATTATACTAAACGACCGTGTGATTAAATTTTGTTTTGTAGCCATCGTCTAGTTCAGTTCGAAGTGGGCAAGCTCCTCGTACGACAAAAGCTGTTAGTTTAGGTGAAAAAGCATTTCGTTGCCCTTATGAAGGTTGTGAAAGGCTTTATACAACACAACACCATCTAAAAGTTCATGAACGAACACACACTGGAGATAGACCATTTAAATGTACTTCGTGTAAAAAGGCATTTGCAACAGGCTATAGTTTAAAGAGTCATACTCGAGTTCACACAGGAGAAAAACCATATAAATGCACTGAAGAATATTGTGGTAAAGCTTTTAAAACGTCTGGCGATCTTCAAAAGCATCTACGAACTCATACAGGTTAAAATATAATAAACATTGTTGGTTTGAAATAAATTGTAAAAGTGTTTATTAAATTGCAGGCGAGAGACCATTTAAATGTCCATACCAAGATTGTGATCGCTCATTTACAACATCAAATATTCGTAAAGTTCACATGAGAATTCACACTGGTGAACGTCCATATATTTGTCCTCGTGAAGGTTGCGATCGAACATTTGCCAGTGCTACCAATTATAAAAACCATTTGAGAATCCATACAGGCGAGAAACCTTATGTGTGCGGTATCAAAGGTTGCGGGAAAAAGTTTACAGAGTATTCGAGTCTTTATAAACATCATGTAGTTCACACATCAAGTAAGCCATACGTTTGCAATTTATGTGGACGTAACTACCGGCAGACATCTACTTTGGCTATGCATAAAAGAAGTGCACATGGCATTACTGAATCGGTTGAAATAACTAATGTACATACTACGGAGGATGGTAAGTTCAATTTAAATGACATAATCAGTTAAAATATTTTTTCATAATTATTGCAAGATTTGTATGATAAAGTTGAACTTGAAAGTCTAGTACAGTATTTAGTAAAGTTAACAGCCGTGCACAACGAAAAACAAATGAAAATTATTTGATATTTTTAGTACATTTTTTACGTTTTATGCCTAACTTGCAGCATTTCTACATGCAAAATTATGAAGCATTTGGCATCATCGAATTTATTTTGTTTTGTTAGTTGCTAGCGAGCAGTCTGAAACTGAAGAAAATGGCCAAATTCAAGTTAACGAATGTCACCGCATTGAAGTTTGTATTCAACCTTTTTACAGTATCGTATAATTGTTTCAATTATTTTTTCTGGTAGGTAACCGTTGTTGATTCAAACGGTGAAGCTGTTGAAGTTTCTAAATCGGAAAACATGCTTGAACAGCCAATGCAATTACAACTGTCAACAGGAGAGTCTCCAAATGATATTTTGTCGGATTCACCTCCTTATACCGCTGTTCAGGTAAATATGGCATCTAAACGTTAGCAATCATAATAATACAATCATCTACATATGAAATGATATAAATTATCGCTAAAAAATCATGAGGTAACTTTTCTGCTTTTATTTGCCAAAAAGAATGTAAATTGTTAATAAATGTAGATTGAAGAACTTTATACGAAGACATGTATACAACTTAAATAATTGTACACTATTTAATAAATGGTATCGAAAAGAAGATCCCCAAAATTCGACATTTTGTACTAATGAAAGTTAATGTTAGTAGTTTTGAGATACTAACGATGAGGTAGGAAGTCTATTTTTCGAATTCCTGCTTGTCAAAAATGTATTCTCCAAGACCAGGACCAGCTCTCTTCAAATTGGTTATCATGTCGGAAAGCTTTTTGATAGCTTCAACTTGTTCAGAAAGATAATTTCCTTCTAGCCAGTCGCACATCTGTAAAATAGAAGTAAGAATGAGTTAGCCAAGTTATCTCAAGCATGTTTTCAATAATATTAAAAGTAAGGTTACAAATTTATTATCATTTCTCGGCTACTAAATGAGTATATAATTCGCAACCATTTTGTTTTAAACAGGTTTCAGTAGGTTAGTAGCGATGATTCTAAGTATTTTGTTAATATTATTGTTCGTTCATAAATTTTTAATTTCGATTTTTGTTTATAACATTATTACTGGTATTTTAGTAACTTTAATTGACATTTGACTTTGCATTTTAGTCTGCAATTTTTTAGCACATGCGCGTTCTCCATCTCCAAGTTTCCCGCGAAATTAAGTGTTAGTACTCTGTACGTACCTAGCAAATTGTGCAAGTTGTTATGCAATAATATTGGTTTTCTTACGATTTCTGGTTCATACGTAGCTATAGTTATTTGACTTACGTTGGTGTCTCCATGTTGATCACTTAATTTGTGCAAATCTAACAGAGACTGATTCACAGTTTTCTCCAACTGTAAAGCTGCTTCTAAGGCTTCACATGGCGTTGACCATTCATCAACAATTGGTTTTTGGATATTGTGTAAAACTATACGTCCACCGCGTTGATTTTGGTACTTCATTAATTTCTCGGCATGTTCTCTTTCTTCACAAGATTGTTCTTTGAAGAATTTGTGAAATCCAGGGAAGGCAACGTCGTCACGATCAAAATGGTAAGCCTGAAACAAATTCATTTTTAATGGTTTAAGAAAATAGCATTCGGTTAAAAATTATACATACCATTGCTAAATACACATAACTAGCGTGAAATTCTAAATTTATTTGCTTGTTTATGCCTCCTTCGCATTCGCGATGAAAGTTTTGACGAACAACTGATGCCATTTTGAACAGCTGCTTCTAATTTGTAAACAATATAAAATATTAATTATATATACATGTAATACTGATTATTAGCAATTCAGCCAACTTAATGTTAAACTGAGTGAATTACTCTAGTTTATTTACTTGCAGAAAATTTGTTAAAGTTGAGTCGAGACTTGTACAGTAGATGTGACCACCTAAAAACGTATTATAGTTTGCAGGCTACTGAATGCTGACCTTTGTCAAATCATATGACTGAAAATTTCAGTACGGGGTTTACATTTCATAGTTGAAATTGTTTCTATATTTTAAATTTCATGCCAGATGTTGTTTAGCTTTGCTTGGTTTTGGACATGAATAACAATCTAACATCATTGTGGTGAATCAGCATAAAATACAGTATTAGTAACTGAAAACAAAATGCTTTCAGTATTATTTGATGCTTACATTTTACTAGTCCACTAGTATTGTGCAGTTAATTCAGCTGCATCCTAATTTATTCAGAAACGTCAGTACAAGGTGCAAACTTTGAATTATAGTATCGGGGAAATAATTATGATTGTAATAATTAAAATAATACGGAAGGACGTTAGACTTGAGTATCATTTTAAATAATAACTTGCTGCTGAGCTATAGTTGATCTGATATTTCACATGTTGGGTTAAACATAAGTTTGAGTTGATAAAGTTGATCAACCTGATTAAAAATTTACAAGTTCACTTCGAAACCATTTTAAAATTTCTGTGTAATCTTCATTCACACATACAGTATTAATCGTAATAAAATACGCTTTATGTATTTTTAGTTGATTAAAACGAATTCAAAGTATGGCAAAGCATTCTCATGCTTAAAAAATTTTTTTTTTTTTTTTTTTGATTTTGTTGTGTAAATTATACTGTAAGATGCTGTAATGTAAGTTATAACTGTAATGTAAATTCATTTGAATTACAAAATATGTTGTGGTTATTAGCATAATAACCGTAACTTTCTAAAAACTTTAAACTTCCTATATTTTGTTATTGATTCATACTAATTTACTAAATTCTGGTTAAATTTGACAATTTTTGTCATTTTTAATGTTTCAGTTGAATACAATTAAGATTCTTGCGCAGTGTAAATAAGATGACATTTATTATTTAAATGTCGCAGCATGGTCAAAGATTTAAATTTTTGATAGTGCCATTTCGACAATTGCATTTGTAGCCAGTAGTTACTTGTAAGAAGTTAAATTAATAATTGTGACAAGAAAGACACTGTAGTTTTAATATTATTCATTTATTTGATTTAATATTTATTAAACATTTTTTATTTCGATGGGCGATTTAATACAGTATGTGTTTTTACTTTCTTCCTACATTTTGAACGATTTGTGAAAATACTGTATGATGAAAGTTGTTGTATTACAATTTACTGTAAATTACTTTTATATACTGTACCGGTACTGTAGACACATAATTCACTACAGACCAAACTCCAACAAATAGTTTTTCAAAGTAGTTTTAAGTTTAATGACAAATTCTTACGGCTATCATACAAAGTTTTAATGATGCATGCAAATTTAAGACTTAACAGTGCAAACAAATTTAATTGAACAATAATTGAAATCAATTACTGCCACGCAGGTAAATATGACGTACATAACCACGAGTACAGTTTTTAATTTCTTTACGTGTATAAACACGTAAAATTCAGCCGTTTTGACTGAAACGTGTAGTTAGTAACAAACTGTATAACTCGAGCCGAACGAACAAAGCATTTGCAACAGACAAGATTTGACCGAAAAGCTCAAGTTACACGGTCAGCCTATTGTAATAAACAATTAGACTATTGTTTTAATAAGAATTTGAGAAGCAAATAGTAAATGAAATCCGTAGCTAAAATAAAAAAATCTAACTTAATTAAAATATAACATGCATATATTGTACATTGTATTGCTAATCTAGCTTATTTTAATGCAATTTTTTGCTAAAATATTTGATCAATTTAATTCAAAATTTGTTTAAGTTTGAAATCAAATAGATCGAAGTTATTTTATTTTTGTTGTTGTTTTGAAACATTTATACAAACCTGATAGTTGATATATTTAGTGATGTATATTTTGGTTATGATGAAGTTGGAGTAGATACTGTATACTACCCTTGGCGTTCCCCATCTAAACTTTATCTGGAAGAGAAAGAACAATATGCATCCGGACAGAATTGTAACTAAAAGCCAAATAATTTCACAAGTGTATTTTTGTTTGACTCGCAAGTTGTCACGACTTGATGAAACAAACTTTATGACTTTGTTCTGCTGGCTTTTCTATCGCACATCCCTCCACAAATGACACTGTGCTTGTACATCATCTGAATGCTTTGCTATGGAGATGCAAAAAAACACAAGTTTCGACACTGTTCACCCTACTTATTCAAAATTTGGTATTGGTGAATTTTTTTTTCTTTCTTTATAATAATAGTTGCTATAATGATAATATTCAGGTGCACATCACTAGATATGCTACATGTGTACCAAGTCGGAAATAAAAATTATTTTTCATGTCTGCATTCATTTTGTAGTTGCGACAATTATTGCTACGTATGTACAAAACACATGTGTCATTATTGTGAAAGTTTTTTTATTTTTTATATTTAGTAGATTATGGGGAGATTGTGATGAATGGGTGGAGGTTGAGTTGAGTTGGGGGATGTAATATTGAGGGATGTTTTATGATATCGAAGAGAAGGTTGCAATAAATTTTAGGAAATTATAAAAATAGAAATAACAGGCGATTTTAGAGTTGATACTGTATACAAATAATAAATGTGATTATATATTGAAATTAAATATCAGTGTTTTTTTTTTACTTCTTTTTGGTGATCAATTATATTATTTGAATGTATTTATGGTGTTTTATTTAGTCTTTTGATGTTTGACAACTTTATGAGCATTGATATGCTTGTGCATTGTACAATACATGGTCAACTCTTCAACAATTCGGGTTTTCCATATTTTATTTTGTTTGAATATCCGGAAAGGTTTTTTTCTTTTATGTTCATCGAGTATTTTCCCAAATGACATCGCTCCCAACCCCCCTAATACAGTACACGTACGTTATGTTACACGTTGTTTGCACTCTTGTTTGTGTTGTTGGAGTAATATTATAGACAAATTACATTGTGTGCAAATACAAATTTATGTTGAACAATAATTTACTATGATTTGTAGTACAATCGCAAGCACAGCTTTTGTATGTTTTTATTTGCACAAAAATAGATTTTTTTATTTCTTTTTTGCTTTTTGAAAAATCGAAGTTATTAATTATAACCGAGATATAATTGCAGAGAAATAATCGATGAAAAATGGCTATTCAATGCACAAAATTTTAATTTAAAATTAATATTTTTATATTATTATTAAATAATTCGATGCTAAAGCAATTCAATTCAAAGCGGAATGCACAAAGTTATTTTTTTTTCTTGTTACAAAAGAATTAAAATTGTTAGATTAAAAAAGGCCAATTGCTGCCATCCATCAAATCCAATTACAGCGAAATATAGTAATAAAATTCGTATAGTCAAAGAGAATGAGAGTGAAATTTTTGATTAATTAAGAACAGGTATAAATTCCAAAAATTGACGGCGAGTAACCATAGACAAATTTTCCAATCGTATATAAACATATAAAATTGGATTAACATTTTGTTTAGAAAGAGATAAAAAGTCAATTGGTATAAATTTTTAAGTTTTGAATAATAACAATAACGTGAGTAAATAAAAGTATTAATTAAACAAAATAAATGCAACATTAGTAATTTTTTTTCGTTTAAATCTCAAAATAATTATTTAAATGGTTAAATCTCACACATGGCGTAAATTAATATCACCATTATCAAGTAAAAGTAATCTCGTCAAACACAGTGCATAATCAACATTCTTCATTTCGTGACAATGTTTCGTAACACCAATAGTTGTCAAAATACAATATTTAACCGTATTTAAAGTGATCCACTCATATTGCAAATTCATAATGAACATTAACATCTTTT
Organism: Helicorthomorpha holstii; assembly: GCA_013389785.1. Lineage (NCBI taxonomy): Eukaryota > Metazoa > Arthropoda > Diplopoda > Polydesmida > Paradoxosomatidae > Helicorthomorpha > Helicorthomorpha holstii. The sequence continues at coordinate 6,919,709 of JAAFCF010005748.1, forward strand.
AAGTTATTTACTCGTCTAAATTTACTATACGATTGGTTTGAAAATTTTAAATACATTGTGATGCTTAAACAATAAACATCATTCTGTGTGCATTTAATTACTGTATAAAACCATTTTTGATTGACTAAAAAATTTAGTATTTCACACTAAATTTTTATGAAAAAAATTTAGCTGAAACAATTGGTTTATGTAAATATTTATATTTTTTTTTTCTATTCTTTAACATAATCTTATTTTTAATTCTTTTTTTATTATATTTATTATGTTATTTAGTTATAATTTTACACATCCACTGATTCACCAATATACCAAATGAGATCAGAATATGTTTCATTTGAAAATGAAACTAACGATTGTCGTCATTCATAAATTTTTCATTGTCAGACCATATTTTTGACAGGTGTATAATTTCATGTATTTCCTAAAAATGACAGGAATATCAGATATAAAAAACCACTCATTTCCTCTCCATTCTCCAACAAGAAACAAAAATTTATATTTTTAAAAGTTTGTTTTAAAAAAAAATTAAATGGAACAATTTTTTTTAAAAAAAATTAAGGTATTCTTTTGTTAATAAATTTAATCGGACATATTGTTGAAAAGGGAATCGATAGTTTTTTTCACATACTCTTTGAAAGGTTCGTAATATTCGCGCCTGAGCACAATTAGTTCTGGCAAACGCCTCACATCACTAAGCAGCTCGGATTCTGATTCTAGAATAATGAGCGTGACAAAGGAGAGAAACAGTACAGCAAACATAAGGGTGGGAAAGAGCAATCGGAATGCCATTATGTGCCTAGACTTGGAGGACGATGTTGAAGAGGCAGCGGATGAAATCGAAGTTGTTGAAACACACGCAGAGTCCTTTGAATTGGAACTGAACAGTGGGATGAAACCAGTGACTTTGGTATGGACGTTAACTGCAGATGTGGAAGTTAAGCACCGAGGCATAAATTCCGAAGTTTGTTGCTGCTGCTCAGACACGTGGTTTCTGGCTGGAGATTCGTGAAACTGACTACTACGAGGCAATATGTATGCAGAGGACGTACTCCTAATTCCAGCCGACTGAGGTCTTGAAATTAAAGGTTCTGGAGGGTAAGGTCCCATATATAGCGGCTGTTGTTGCGGTTGTTGGTGCTCTATCTCTGACATTGGTAGCTCTTCGCATGTTTCTAAATGGCTATCAGGGTTGTAAGAAATTATGTAATTTGCTTTATTCATTTCGTAGTCATCTTCAACAATTTGTTCTTCTTCCAATGGATCCACAATGAGAATAGGAGTTGAGTGTTTGGCTCTGGGTAGCACAGTGAAAGCTAAATTTTAAGAAATAATATATTATTGAAAATTATACAGTACGTCGAACCGATATGAAAATTTGGCAAGTCTAGTGAGGGGACAGAACCGACATAATAGTGTTAAATGTTGGCAGTCAATATTTACTTAAGGTTTTCTGACAATTTTAGACTAGCTAATTTCTTTTTAATAGCTATACATTCTACAATATAGTTTACAATTACAGTACTGCAATAGTGAGCGTGATTAAAGGTGATATAACATTTTGTACTTACATTCTTCATCTTGTGCAGATTGGCTACTGGTGATCATCGGTACTTCAGATTTTAATCGAAATGACAAGGACCGAGTACTGTTTCTAGAGAAGTCAGGCGGATCCCTTTTAATTGAATTACTTGATTCAATAATTTCTTTCTCCACTCGTCCACTGGAAACATAAGCAGCAAATACATGATAACAGTTTTTATATAGAATACAGTATATTTAATCAAATCCCTCATAAAATAGCTTGCGATGGGCATTGAGTGAGTGAAGTATGCTATTTTGTGAGAGATTCTGAACAGATGTGAGGCTAATGTAGATAGAAATGAGTGGGATTATGAGTTTTCTTAGAAATGCACATTTGTTATTAGTCAACAAGTAACTAAAAGTAGATTATGGGAAAGGAGATGAAAACACGTTAAGAGTGAGAGCAGCAAGACGTGATATTATAACAGCAAGACAAAGAACTGATAAGTATTATGCTTATACATAAAATACAAAATCAAAAGTCGTGCTTGTGAAACAGTCAATTAACTTAATTAACCAAATCAAAATATTCTCTGATATGTACCTATATCTAAATCGAGAGCCTCTAGAAAAGAAACTACCACCAGTTACCACAGATGGAACTTCAGCTGACGAACTTAACCTAAAAAATTGGGCAACCAATATAACAACCTAAGTCGAACAAACTTATATTAAATAAATAACTCAAAAATAATTAGCCAGCTAAAAATATAAATAAAAAGTCATGGATAGCAAAAATTTCAGCAAAAAATGTTTAAATACTGCAAAAATGCAAAATCATAACTTTATAAAATATAATTTAAAACAAATTTTCAAATCAAAATACTTCAATGTGGATTTTAGTCTACTTTGAAATTAAAAATCTAAAACTTTTAACTAGTATTAAACTAACCCCATGCAAATGGTTTATGATTAGGTTAAAACTCACGTAAAGAAAATTCGCTGCTCCACGGCACATCTCCACACATGTTTGCATGCTGAAGACGAAGGACATTTAAACCCAATGGTGTGTTTTTTCTACAATTTAATTGAACAACAAAGTTTTTGTTTTAATTTATCAATCTCCATGCTTTTAACGAGTAGAAAAGACTACTACATCATTCAAATACATTGATAATAGATTAAACTTACTTTAGTTCGAGCATCCTAAGCATAGCATGACACATAGCATAGTTTTAGTAACGGTTAAACAAGTTAAGTAAATACTGTGAGCAGAATAAAAGTATTTACCTCATTAAATGATAAGTGAATTATAAACATTTTCCCTTCGTAATTTAATTTTTGAACTTCGTGCCTATTTAAATACTTCAACATTAGTTTTCATAAGAATCAAAACTGCATTAACTTACCATTTAAAATGATGAGTTTTTCTACTTCCTTGGAATGTTAAAATACCAGCGTGATTGACACCAATGTATAGTTGATTGCCTTTTTGATCCTATAACAAAATAACCGTATCGTGTGTTTATTTCATTTATACATTATTAAATATTTTAACATACTGTACAGACTTAACATACAGTCATAATTAACATACTACAGTCTAATTTAAATTTTTATTATAAAATTTAGATGACAAATATATGTATAGAAGTTGCTTATGAGGTGTATGAAAATGATATTTACAATCATTTATTCGGTTTTTATTGTCCATTGTTTTATTATCTCCGGAAATGTTTCAATATGTATGTAGATTTATAAAGAGCCTATAAGCAACTTCTATTATCTTGTAAATTTTTAGACTGTTATTGGCTAATAAAAGTAAATCTTTATGGATTAATAAAATGACATGCGGTTTCAAGTGCATGCAAATGTGCTGTACATTAACGCAGCTGTAATAACAATTTGTAACCATAAAATGATTTACTTTGACAGGATGTGGGTCAACTCCATAAGTGTCTATAAGGCAAGCTTTTCTTAGGAAATTACTTTCAGCTACTGATGGCACTTGACCTCTGCAATTTATAAACAAAAACATTGATTGTACAGTATTTTCATTAAAAATGTAATTCAGTTGGCCGAGATTACTTTAGTTGCGTCTGATGAATTTCTTTAATTTTTTCTTCAATCTTCGGAGTCTGTTTTAGCAGCATTTTAAAATCCGATACGTATGTGCCAACATGTTCATCCGGATCATAGTCACCCAACTCAGCTATCAATAGATAAAGTAGATTTTGTTAAAAGGATTATGATTTTGATAAATTGGTCTTACATTGGATTATATAAGCTGCTAATTGGGCGCTGTCTGACTGTGAACAATACAGTCGACCATGTAGCAAATCTCTTCGTAGCTGTTGAAATATTTGATACCTAGATACGTTTATTATACAATGATTTTAAATTATGGTTTAGTGGTTTTGTTACTGTAATTTATGTTAAGATTTTAACCTTGTTATTTCTTCCACTAGTTTATGCGGTTCTTGAGGATAAAACTTGACTCGAAAGCAAAATATAATTGGGTTCATGCCTATAAAATTACAGAAAGTGAACAGAGTTAAAGTTATTTTATTTTAATTAAAAGGTTGGTAATGTATGAGCATTAAACTATGCATGCCAATTGGATAAATGACTAAAGTCATAACAGATCATACTAATACCAAAAACAAATATTTAATGAAAATAAAATTATGGTGTAAATGTATGATGAACGTTTATAACTACTGTACCTTTAATCTGTTTCAAAATTGACCGAGCAGGTTCCAGCCAATGCTATAGATTACATTAAACAATAACTCACTTGCTATTATTAAATCTACATTACAAACACATTTTTGTTTCACTACAGTCATATAACAAATGCTACATCTACAATGTCATTCGATTAAAACTATTAACACTTCTTTAAAAAATGAGGTTAAAACTAATTTATTGACTAATTAATTAACTACGAATTAGGATTGTTTTTCGTTTGGTTAAAATAATTGTAATATACTTTCAATACCCTTTGCTTGTCATTATCCACGTAACGTAATCCGAAAAAATCTTTTTCCACTAAATTAAGTTGCTCACATACATAATCCAGTAGATGAAAGCCTTTTTGGTCTTTCTGAAAGAGATAATTTCAAAGCAAAAATTATGTAACTTAAATAAATTCAAAGATCCTTAGGTAAATCACAACTTAAAATTGATTAATGACGCTATAGACAAACACAGCGTGAAATCATATTTTATTATCGTTGAGTTTAATTAATTATTATTGCTTATTATGGCTAGTGCACTACTTTGTGTAATACATTATATTTAATTAACCTTTGAGTTTACTGACTGCTAAAATGACGATTGAATAATTAATATTTTAATTATGTTTTTACATATTTTTTGCACCAACTTTTATTTTGATAAATTACATCGGGATGTTGGATGTCAAGAGATGTCCCATAAGAGAGGAGTGACTTATTATTTGCACGTGTGTTTCAATATAAAATTATTGTAGCATCAATATCGCATTTCGTTTGCGATGTGTTTATTTTTAGACGTTTTTCTTTCAATGTATCAGTGTTTGAGGCATTTTATTGGCAATTCTTAAAATACGTAAGGCTCATGTGGAAAGGTTGGCGATTGGCCATTTTAAGTAGGTGGAAAAGGTGAGGTCTCAAAAAGCTAATTACACAATGCAAATACACAAGTATGAAAAGACAATATTTATTCAATTACGTAGGACGTCATGTAACAATTTTTACAAACACATGTAAAAAAAACTACCGAATCAGAACCAAAAAAACCCATTAAAAAGATTAAATTTAGGAGTTTGACAATGTTGGACGATTAACCAATATTTTAGCCATGTATAAATAAACGCTGTGAATTTTTGTTTTCATTTAAATGAATGGTTTCTAGGTAATAAATGAGAGGAATGACCTAATTGACATGCCCTATACTTACGTGAAACACACACTGCAACACCTCATCGTCGTCTAGTAGCCTAATGGTGCATTTATGCTCCACATTATACTCATTTTTACTTCCAAATTTAAACATTTCTTTTGCAATTTTATTTTTACACTGTTACAACACGCGACCACTCAAATAACGCGATTCTAATCAACAGCAGCAACATATCACAGTCTTAAATGTATCAGTTAAATTACTGATGCACGGAAAAGGAAGTAGTACGACTAGGTAGATCTCTGTATTTCCGGCCAGTGGTGCAATTCATGTTTATATACATCGTACAATTCAGCTTTCAATTATTAAATAATCTTTAAAACTGTGTTTCGTAGAAGCGGCTGTTTAATATAGCGGTGTTATCCTGTATTGTAAAAATATATCAGCGTAGGTTACGTAATAGAAATTGCTCACATGAAACCGCAGTGGGAGCAACCATTGGTAGTGTTTACAGTGCAGTATTACCGAGTATTTTATATAGAATAAAACAAGCTAACTTGGCGATATTTGTTCTCAATATTGGGGCCGAAATTGTAGCCAGCGCATAAAGATTGTGAGTACGCAATTCTGTATAGTGGCTCTTTCATTTAAAGTCATTTCGTAATTGAGACACCAACTAGGATGAAAATTAATACTTAAATTAAACTGTCTGTACTGTTTTCATTATTTTTTGACCTTATTATTCATTTTAATCGTCGGAAAGGTCAAATGCAATTATACCATAGATAACGTTATTATTGTTACCGAGTCCTACCAACGCCATCTGACGATTACTCAACAACCTTACATTTTGTTACCTCATTTACCTGGCGGCATATTTAACATTTTTAATGTTTTAAAAGGTGATTATGTAATTTAAAGGTTACAACTATTGTCAGAAGTACTGTTTATTTACAGATAATTTGCTCTTAATTGTTATGTTTACATGTACGGTGAAATGTATAATTTTAAAGTACTTGTTGAAAGCTGCTGTGCTCTGTCAATTAGCAAAACTCATCACCTCTTTAATTACTAAATGCAATAATTATGATGGTAATAACAATTGACAATACTATTGGTGATGTAAGGAAAATATTTTTTATTTAGGTTTTTTCTCAAGTACCGGTATTTTAATAAAACGATTTAGTAACCATATTGATTTTGATGATTAAATTTGACTTTATTGGTCACACAATAAATACAATTTGAAGCACAGTGTTGCTTATGTGAATTTAAATCAATTTTTACATGAATAGAAGAGACCATAATATCGTTCATAATATTATAATACATCTTAATATCACGCTTCCGTAGTTTTTAATGTTAGCGTTGATATAATAGTTCTGAAAAGGAAATGACTTTCGCTTCTACCTTTGGTCGATGTCAATTTTTGTTAGATAAATATAAAATACTGTACTTTCATTTTTATTGCACATAACTTTTACCGATAGTCACAGTTATGAAATTATCCGTGCATAATTCGTCACTTCCGTCGAAGGTTATTGAAGTTTAGTTTTTAATATGAATGTCATTTTTATTCTTTCTAAAATTAACATTTTATTGCTTATCTTGTATCTAAAAAAGATACTTCCTGTTATTTTTTATGACGTAATTTTGAAAACGCTTTTATTGAAGGGGAACTAATACTATGGTGTGTTATTGGTGCAGCAAAAGGTAGCATCTCTGATATTGACAAGGGCACTGATTAAGGGGGGGGATAGTGGGTGGTTATTTGGTGATGGTGCTTGTGAGATGTGAGGATTATGTGAGAAAGAAAAAGCTCACCTTTTATTTTCGCAGGCGTAACACATTTCCAAGGTGAAAGACCTTTTCCGTTGCAGAAATTTGTAAAGAAAATAGCTGTTAAACTTAAAAGTTAAAATATTCACCTTAAGTGCAAGTGTAAAGAGGGAAGAGGAGGAGTTGGGCAATCTTGTACACTTATAGTGTGCGACTTGTTTATGTGAAATTTTGATCTAAATACCACTCCCCTTTGACCCTAGAAATCAGCACCACCTCGAACACCTAATATAAAATCAACTTTATCTTTAATTTTGCTCATTGTTGTGTAGTACTTGCGAACGGTTGGATCTCTCCAGAGGAATCAGTAGATGCTTAATAGAAAATTTAACTGTACTTAACTTATTTAAGTTTTTTGGTTTAAGGAAATACTCATCTTAACATGAAAAGGTTAGCAGAAAACTATATTAGTTTTGGTGTGTGTTTTTTTTTAATTTAAGAAATGGATAGTAAAACTTTTTTTTTTTTTTTGGGTGTAATTATTTGATTTAGGATTGCATTTCTGTTGTTTGTAATTGGCTGTTGGTCAGTGCACGTTCAGTGTTTCGATCTGCCTAGTCCAGATGGTACCGAACAGGGTTATCATGCCCACAGTTTTCCTTATCATAATCATCAAAGTGATGAAGATTCAGATGAAGTTTCTATTTATCCAGAATCATCCTCAACTACTTCAGGACCAAAAGGTGATGAAGGCACGACCACATCTTGGCCAAAAGTTTTCCCTGCTGTTCAAGGAAGATCTATTTTTGCTACTTTAGCGACATATTTACCTATGTTGCTATCTTCACGAGATGAGCATGCATCTCAGACACCAATTAATGTGACTGATCTGTTGAGAATGGTCGGTATCGATTCAAATCGAATCGGCACAATGGTCATAAACGCTGTTGTTTATCTCATTGAAATGGTAAATGTGTTGTAGGTTGAGTATTATCTTGGGGTGGTATTATAATTCAAATTTATTTGTGTGATAGGTGAGCAATCATTTCTTTGGGGGAAGCAACTCTATTGAAAGTCGAAACATTGACTCTCCAGGATCATTTTTACTTTATTTATTCGACACAAAAAGGGTATTTTGGTCATACATTTTTATTGGTAAAAGCTAGGATTTTAATTTGATTTTTGTTATAACGAAGGCTGAAAACTTCATGAAAACAATTACCAATCCGAATTATCCTAATAATATAATTGACAACTTGAAACGACAAACTGGCAATGACACCGTTTGCATTCAACAGCTAATTTGCAAAATGTGAGGAGTTAATTTGGCGTCATTTTTGTCGAATTGCATTGTCGTAATACTTTTGTCGTTTAGGTCGCCGTTTTGGTATGGTGTCAATCGCTCAATCCGTGATTTACTTCCGGTCGCTTTAGGCCATTCAGGGTATGTTTTGTAATTTTAAGAAGGGAAATGGGTGGTGATGGTGGAAGATGCACGTTACCTTTTATGTTTGTTTGTTGGTGACCCACATGCTCACTTAATGTTGACTCTTATTAATTCATTCTTTTGTGGGTGGTGGGTTTTGTTTCTTTTTGTATACAGAGCCAAAGTACCCAATTTAAGTTTCAAAAGTTTACTGATGAAATACGTGCCTTCGATGAAGGAGTTCACAGCTAATAGTGACGATTGCGATGTCAAATATCCAGGATGCATTGTAATGTCTTTAGGAAAACATAGCAATTACAGCAATAGTCAACATTAATACAGACCCATCTTTAAATCATTTTTTTTTTAGGTTTATTGAATATTTTTTTAAAATTAATTTGTGTATTATCAGATGAATTTTGGGATGATTATTCAAGTTTATTTATATACTTTTCATATCATTTTAATTAATATCGCATAGTTAACTTAGAGCTGGTTTCTAAGGTTCATGTAATTTATTGTTATCATTATAACTTATATTTCCAGCAAGGAATTTTCAGCGTATTTTATTTTAGTTTTTATTTTTTGTGATTTTTATTTTAATAAATAATAATGTTTTAATGAACTTCTTTTTGACATCTGTTTCGCAAAAAAGCAATATTTATTTCGACATGCGGTCTGAAGACACATTGAATTACTTAACATGGTCTTACTTTAATTTATTTTAAGGCATACAGTATATGCCAATGTTTAATTAATCTTAATTGTAATAATAACATGACAATTTAATGGCATCTAATTACAGTACAGTATTATAAACCTGATTGATTGTTACATAATTAGTACGATTGACTGTCAATTCAGTGGAGTTAATTATACGCTGTCAGTGCCCTTATAGTTATAATAATTATTATTACGTCGTTTAATCCCTTGACTATTAATTACCTGTAAGATTGACTGGTTTGGTTTATTATTTTTATTGATTTGGAAAGACTGGAAGTGGTTAATGGTCGAGTAATTATATGTAACGTAATTAACTCATTTAATTTTGTTGATCAAGTATCTTGAAAATTAGTTTTTTTTTTAAAGTAAAAATATTTTTTTAAATACTTCATAAGGTGTTTCAGATTTACAGTATGTCTCTTTTGATTTTGTATACAATTTTATTTAAAAATCAATACCGGTACTTACAAATAAATTTCGAAGTAAAGGCAATTCAATAGAGTGTAACGGTGGATCATTTTAAAGTGCCACCAGATGACGTATACCGGCTACCTTTTATTGGTTACCGCTAATTGGATAACCTCTTATACAGTATCTATTTTCTTTGTGTAATCTGCCACTGAAACTGAATTCTGGTCAGTTACCGTCAACGAATATCTATTGTGATCATTGTTAAATTGTCAAATTAGGTAAGCGTAAGTCCATTGTTTAGTTTTAGTTTTGTTTATAGTCGTGACTAAGTTTATATTGTTCAGTTGGTGTACTGTACACTTGTTAACCTAAAAGTAAAAATCCCTCGGTATAACGCTGAATAGTGGTTGCATAACAAACCAAAGGATGGCGTTGTAGTGGTAAGCCATTAACCCGTCAAACAGGTTGTTCTACCTTTTTTGAATTTTTTTATTTACAAGTTGAAACTTTCGGAAATCATTTGAGTGTGTGAGGGGAGGCCAAAATTATTTGTTGTGAATGCGTGTTTATTGCCAGTCTTGGTAGGATTGAAATACATTTCGTAACTTGTCTTTACCGATGATGCAGTCGGGTTTGTGTCTGAGAAATTTGCACCTACTGGGATATATGATTATAGTGATCAGTTGATTATTTGTTTGTCTGTCAAAACTGTTGTTGGGATGGACGATGGGGGAGCACCATCGTCGCCAACCCATTGCATGGATTTTTATTCCAATCGCCATAATTCTCTTGTTTACTTCAACGCATTGTTTAGGTATGTAGGCCAACGTATATTTACTGTAAAAGTTAACTAATGCATTTCCCTTAAGTTAATCTATGAATTTATGTGTTACATACGATGAACTTATCAAATGTAAAGCAACTTAAAGTAAAATTATACGGTATTAGTTTAGAATTGTTATCGATTACCTTGATCAAACTAATTAATATTCAGACAACTTTTTCCACAAGTATTTGCCAGTTGTTTCTTTAAAAAAAAAAGCTCATATATTTATTAATCTGACATTTCCATTTTATTTTGTTAGACTGGAAGCCGTAAGTTATAAATTAATTTACAGAATGCCTATAAACTTTGAAATTACAACACTGTATACAGAACCTAGTAACAGTAATAATTGATGTTTGTAATTTAAGCCATTTATACAACTGTTTTATTCACATTAATATCGTAGATTTATTTTTACTGTTATGTAAGATTTTGATTTTTGAAAATATTTTGATCCAATTATACACAGTACGGTAGTTACTTACATGAGACAGCATTTTATTTTTCTATTATAGCTTAAATATAAATGCTATGAAAACATGAAATTGTTGGAGCAAATTGTTATCAATGGAAACGCATTTAAGCTTTAAGTGGTAATTTGTATCAAAAATCGTGCAAGTGAGACAGTTGATTTCAAAATAACATTGTTTAAAATAATGTTAAAAAACAAAACGGGTACTGTTATAAAGCCATTTTAATTTACTAGTAATTTGTTTTGTATAACATAATACTTATAATGATGCAAGATGTCTGTGTTGAATTTGAAAATTCGGTATTTTAAGTGTCCAAAAACGGACAGCGTATATTTTATTAAGTCGATTTAGTTTTTGTAGACAAAGGTTGTGAAAGACAATTTTTGAAATACAGTAGTATTGAATTTATTTTTAAGTACTGCAATTGTTAGTACAGCATATAGAGTACATTTTGCTTGGAGTATGTTTCACCAAACATGGTCAACCACTCAACTTTCATTATACAGTATGACAAAGGAGAGTCCTTGACTAAAATCAAGTCTACCTTGTTAATTCCCAGTAAATAAGTGTTACACATACCGTGCCATTGTTCTATATATTGAATTTTATTTGCTAAAATTTTAATTTTTATTAATAATTATTAAATGTTGATTTTTTAGTTTATTTTTTGTTGATAAAAGTGACCTGATGCAGATGACTGGTTGAGTTACTGGTCAAATGACGCCATGCGTTGCGTATTGTATTTTACCTTGAAAATGATTTATTATTTCTTTTGAAGTAATTTAATTATTATTGTGAAACTTGTGAATATTTTTTCTCCATTATTCAAAATTCTAATTAAAATAGTGAATCATTGGCAGTATGATTAAGACCCAATTTTCCATCCTAACAACTTTGCCGACTGTTTTTCAATATTTCTTTCGTTACGTACAAAAACATCTTGAAGGACACTGAAATAAGAACCGTAGAGTATCGTATGAGTATTTCCGGCTATTTGTACTAGTTATGCAGGTACAATTTGACCTTGCTCATTTTGAAGCTTGCTTTAATTTTTAAGTTACGTGATTCGACTGTTTATATAGCTATTTAAACATACTGTTTTCCCTATCAAAATGAAAAATTAATTTTTCTCGACTGATTTAAGTTTGAAAATGTGTAGCACATAAAGTCTTTCAAACAGTAGAAAAAGATAAAGGACAACAAGGACAGACTTGCAACAAACGTTCATTGTCCTCCACAAATATTGTATGAACTAACTTAATAAGCACAAAGTAATTAATTTTGAATTGAATTATTCACGAGGATAATCTGACAGCTCTCAACCATAAACCAATGCCAAACTTTTGCAGGATATTTATTGACAATACAAGCTAAATTGCCTTCATTAAAGCTAGAATGTCCAGTGGGGGGTAAAATAAACGCATTTCTATGCAAATTATGCTCGTTAATTTCGTGTGGATTCTGTAAAGATAGATGTATTCATTATTTACAAAGGTTTAAACCCTCATTAAATGATGCCCTCTGAGGTTATCAAACGGTAATATTGATTAAGTTAGTTCCCTGCTGCTATTCCCAGTTAACGTTGTTTTGCATGTTGAAATTTTGTGAGAAGATTGGCATAACTCAATAATATTTGTTGAAAGCTGACAACTTAGAAATACCGTGAAACACACTTCTATCAAAGTCAAAGGGACCTGTCAAATCAATTTGTTATAATCGAAATTAGTTTTAAAAAAGCTAAAATGAGTTAATGATGATTTGTAAACAACCTGATATATTCAAAAAGGTTTTATAAAATGCATACGTTACAGTAAAAGTTCTATGTTTACAGATGACATGAATATAAAAAATTGTTTGGAGTTGTGTCATTGGGTTTCTTTTGTTAATAAGCACATACTGTATATTTAATAAAAATATTTTTATAGAAGTTATTATAGAGGATGATAGCAATTTTTGATAAAAATCTGTTGTTTGCTGGTCAATTACACATTTGCTGTTATTTTTTCTTATTTTTCCCATAATTTAGAATAAAATAAAAATAAATTGCTATATTGTTTTAAACAATAATTATTAAGTGAAAATGCTTTTAGATTTTGTATTTTTTGAAGTTTATTTTACTGTAATGTCTTTTAATTTCATACTAAGTTATTTCTGACCTTCAAACAAAGCTTAAAATTATAATCTTGACTCTCACCATTATTTTGTTGCTCATGTTACTGTAAAAACACATCATGTGGCTACACATTATTAACCAATGACCTATTACATTCACCTTTGCTGAGTGACTTTGGCTTGTATTACTTAAAAGTCAGTTTTAACAACTTTATAAGTTTTTAGCCCACGTAGAAAAAGTTAGATGTACGTTAAGTTACAACTTTCAACAAACTTCAAATCGTAATATTTTAGTACATTTTAGCTTATTTTTTCTATCGGCTGTAAAGCTAAATTATGACACTGTAAATAAATGGCAGTTTTCGAACTGTTTATTACTGGTTATGAATTCATGAAACCAGAATAATTTAAAAGCACAACCGAGCGCTAACATCTTCACTAATGGCTAATGATGTTGTTGGATTTACTAAACACAGTGGGTTTTCCTTTAAACGGACCGTTAATTTGAAATTTTTTAAATCATTTACTAAAATGATTTATACTTTTTCATTAAGTCTGCTGAAAATCGTGCAGTCTCGAACAATAACTTATGCAAAATGTTGAAAGTTTTGAGGTTGTAAAGACATAAGTGTATACAAATAAGTCGTAATTTACAAGTTCTTAAAGTGCATTTAAGATAATAACATTTACGACTTTCTACGTGCTGTTTTAACTTAAAACAGTTTATTGTCTAAAATTTAAACAGTTTTACTTTTCACAGTATTGTGTATTAAATTGCAGTTAGACTCATTTTACAAAACTTTAGAATAATGGCAAACAATTATAATTTAAGTAGAATTGCTTAAGTTATTTAAAATACCGTATTAACGGATTTTAACGAGTTACGGTATATTTGTTTGTAATATGCATTCATTTGGTTGTAATTTAGCATTTCAAATAAGATTGTTGCCGTAGCTCATGAAATTTCAATTTGTGCTGCTGTATGTGTCAAGCTTTTTTTTATTATTGTAGTTTGTGATAAAATGAATTCTCTTCTCATAGATTTTTTTATATAACAATTCAAGTTTGTACACTTACTGTACTTGGTTTTTATTTTTATAAAGAATTGCTTTTTTTTAAATAGGGAAGTGGAACAGCTGTGAAATGAATAAGCTGTAGAGAAGCGTTAATTATTCGTCTTTCTCGTGATTTTCAATGCCTGCGTAATTTTTGCTTTTTATTGCGTGAAAATATTTGCAAGAATTTTTTTTACATTGATCAAACTACTGTATAATAGACCACCAATTTGTTTCTGCCCATGTAACTGAACTGAATGCACGACCTGAGTAAAATTGCGGAAGAAGCTTTTTTTTCTAATTTTTATTTATTTTTAATTATAAGTGTCACCTGCACTAATTACGTAGATTTCGTCTTAGATAATAATTGACACATTGAACCATAACCCTTTTTTACGTAACATACCTAAAAGTTTATTGTTGCATTATCTTAAATAATTAAACGCTATTTACGCCTACCTGGATGTTAATAATAAAAAACATTTAGATAACATTACAATGTCGAAGCTGCCAAAAAATTAGCAGTTGTTGCGACGTTTGGTAATGTTTTTGAATAATGTATAATAGCATTTAATTGTTAGTAAAAGAGTTGATGTCATATTATGACATTATGAGAACTATTGAAATAATATCCAGTTTCATAAAAATATGTAGTCTATTGTATTGCTGTCCTTATTGTTACTAGCTCTTCTGTCAGTCTTTGCAGCTGTAAATACTATTGTATTCTTGTTTTTATAAATCATCAATGGTGCTAGAATTATTACAGTCTTTCTATAAACATCAAATATTTAAATTGTAGTATAATCATGCCAAATTTGTTATATGCAGCTACTGTACGCATACTATCCCAACTACCGACTTTGATTATATCGACTGAGTAGTTATGCAGCTTATTATCCATTGATAAATTGGATGAAAAATGAGATGATAAATCAATCTAATTGGTTAGCGTATCAGGCTTTTACCAGTACTATTTAGTATATAAACTTAATTGTCTACTTATAATGTTTTTTTGTTAATTTTATGCTAATATAACAGTACCGTATATTATTATTTCTATTGGTTTTATACAACTTTTAAAAATGCCATTTGCATTATTACTTGCAACTACAAGCGGTACTGTCTGTACTTGGTATTCTTAAATGATAACCTTTCTGTTTGCTTAATTCGCTTGTGGCATTACTGTATAATATGCATAAAAATAAATAAGATTTAATATTATAAAGGTAAATACCCGGTAGCTTTCGTATGGTAAAGTTGATTTGTAAGTGCGTGTATAACTGGCATTATCATGCCCTCATTTTATGAGAATCGCAGTTTCCATTACCAATTCATCTTGATTTTATCTTTATTTACTTCTAAGTTTAAATTTTTTAATGTGACTTTAATTATGACAGACGTCACCTCGTTCACATGCTGATAACACTTTTCTCAATTTCCCAAGTAAATATTTCTTAAAAAATAATGTACCGGTAATAAGAATTTCAATATTATTCTTCAATAATATTCTCGAGAGACTGTAATGTAGGTATCAAAGTAATTGTGCAATATTAAATTATACTCAGAATTCTTTGTACTAAGCTGCTGTACATGAGTTAAATTACTTTTTCTTTGATACTGGTAAAAAAGGGTTTGCTATTAATTTAATTTTTACAATTACAGCTAGCATGCAACATTTTTATAATCAAACTGGTTGTTTAAATTGTACATTGATGGAAGTATCTATTTTTTTTAATTAATTGCCGATGGCCAAACATGTTGAGAATGTTTGTGTAAACTTCCTTGTTATGTCGCAAGCAAGATCATCTTTGTTAATTTAGGTTTTTTGCGGGTGTTAAATCGTGACACTGGTATTGTTTTCATGTTTTTCTTTATAAAATATTACCACCATTTTATGTTTTTGAAGTAAACAGTAAATACTGAGGCTACGAGTGGCAGGAGAATCCTTTGCTAGTGTTTATTATTACAAAATACGGTATCGTGATTCACGATTTCTTTTTTCTTATTCACTAAAGTTGTGAATGGCCTCAAATGACCCCAAAAAAACTAAAATCAGCTGATTTATGAAACAAGGTCGGTGTTGATATTTATCCAAGTTTAAACAAAATTTTTGCTTTCAAATTTTAAATAAAGGGGATTTCTCTATGCAAATATGATAATTCGTAAATTTGTCGTGTCTAGTTTTTTTCGTACAACATTCGTTTATGTTTTGAAATAGGTTTTTCTTAAAAAAATAATTTTTCTTCAAATGAAAAACCAGTACTTGTAGATTACTCATACTCGTACATTCCGTGAGACTAGTTATTAATTTCAATTAAATATACAGTAAGGGTTGGATAATAATGCTGTAGTTTAACCTTAAAAGCACCATTGTTTTAAGCTTATCAATGCAATGAAATGAATTTTCAAATTTAAAATATTTTGAAGAGAAATTTACTCGGGTGTAAATTCCCTTAATATTATTTTTAAACTGTTAGAAATGCCATCGATAATTAATTTATTGAAAGTTTTAACAAAAACAATAGTTTTGTATCGTAAAAAGTTATTGTAATTAAACGATCTTGTCATTGTTGATTTGGTCAGTTTCTTTACTTCAATGGATCTATTCTGTTCATGAGTTATTATTCATTTGAAACTGTTCAACTAGCCGTTAAGCATAACTACATTTGGTTTTTATTGCGTTATTATGTGCTTTGATGAACGTCTTGTATTTATGACTCAGTATCGATTGTTTAGTTTTCTAATCTTTTTGCAGATGCTTAATATAGAATAGGTAAAATAATGAAAAAGAAATGGTTTTGGGGGTTGTCTATTTCAATCTTTCAGTACTGTGTATAGTAAGTTGGTAACTGCTATAGATCATAAACAACTGTACGTCAGCTGCACTGTAATTTCAATCATATTCAATTTGACAAAAAATGAACTGATAAATGTTTGTGACAATTTGTGTGGATGCACCGATCGACCATGTCAGTTTGCATTTTTGTACTACATTGTATTAAGTATCAAGATTCAAGTGGTCAGTCAAATGAAGTACACTGTATTGTTAAAGTGATTGATGTCTAGTTCTGAGTTTCCATTTTCGATATCGTGTGACAGACAATTCTTGTTCTAGTTTTGGTGAACAGCGACGTTGGCACACCCAACATGTTATTTTTTTTTCAATATCGCTATACGAGTACGCAATAAAATACGGTTTTCACTTAAATGGCTATGGAAATTTAATCTTTTTTTTATAATGATGTAATCAGTATTCGAATTGCATTAACTTGTATGTTTTTATCCTATTTTAGATCAATGCTTTTGAAATGTTTTTTATATGTTGACCATTATTTATTAACCCAAAATAGTTTTTAGAGACTCAGCTCGTTTGCTGGCTATTAAATTTGCTGAAATATTTTGTCAATTCTGCAATTAACACAAAATCATAATTATGTAACATTCTTTTTTTTTCCAAAGAGTAAGAATTTATCGCTTGTAATTTAAATGGCTTTTAGTTTCTTTGGTAGCTTTGTAGTTTTAACGTGATACTCGTATAATGGCCAGTTATAACGATATAACTTATTAAAGTAAATAATAAAAACAAATTGTATGAGTAGTTGCATTTTTTTATTAGAGTTACTATTACTGTTAATATATAAGGTTTTGTTTTTAATTAGAACGACAACTAGTTTGAAATTTAATGTATGGTGTAATAACCTGATTTTTTTAATTATGATATTAGTGAATGTAGTAAATGTTCTATAAACGTTCAACTAAGCTATAATGTTAAATAATTAAACATTTTTGTCTGGTCTCTCTGATATAAATATCAATTTATGTTCACATTTCTCAATAACATCGTTTAAATCATTATTCGTTTGTTAGTTAAATAATTTATTGCTTTTATTATGAAAATGGTTTCGTCACGTTTGTTTACTTTTAACATACTATACTGAAATGTTTTTTCAAACATAATCAAGTATAACTGTATACAGTATGTATTATGAGGTATCAGAACTTTTACATGAGATATAACTGTTAAAAAGCTTGGTCGTATACGATCGTTTAGACTTATTTTGACCAATTTATCCGTTCATTCGCATCGTTGACAGTGACATATTTACAGGCAATAGTAAAAACTGAAGATGCCTACTTAACAATCCAAGCTTCCCTAAACTATTATAAAAGCGTATTTATTTATCTAAAATATATCTTTAGCTATTGAAGAAGATAATAATAATCCTTTTTAATCCTAAGTTAAAATTTGCAAAAAATTACAAGTAATAAAAATAATGGAGAAAATGTAGAATAAATGTTATCGCTGTAATTTTAAGTTAGTTGATCAAATTGAAGCATTCCACTTGCTCAATTTGAATTTAACACATTACGATGATGTGCATGTTACCGTATAGTTACTGTAACTCGTATTTAGTTCAATTGAGTTTTATGTTTTATAACGCGTTAACTTGCAAATAATTATGCAGGTGTTGCATAAAAGTTCATGATTTTTTGTATTGTTTAAAAATTATAAAAAAAATTTCAACAAATAAACAAAAGCATGCGAGTTTATGTTACTATATGGGTTTTTTTTTGTTATACAGTATCTTTATAAATTATGTTTGTGCGTTTTATGCGCATTAAAAAACCATATAATAATATTGTATGAAGAGCATATAAAACAAGAACTTTACGAACCTTATTATTTGAATTTAAGTGGCTTTTTATGCGTTTTCCGTAGTTAAGAGTTAATAAAGTTTTTTGAATAAAAAAATTCATCTATCGACTATCTACTGTAATAATGAGAAAGCAATGTTACACTTTGCATAATTGAGTGTGAATTGAATCGGATGCTCATGCAGTGAGGAAACACCCAAGTCACGTGGTTTTATAATGGGTATTGTTGCTCTATTGTTCAAGATAAAATTAATTGAATTTTTTCTTGATAAAAAGTATTCATGGCACCGCATATACGAGTAATGTACTTACTGTATAATGCATAGATTTTATTTTAACATTGCTTTTTCATCGAGATAGTATTATTTGAAGATTTATGTTAACTGTTGCTTTTGATTTGATAATTCGGTTGACTAATATTTTTATTTTTTTTTGTAAACAGGCGCTCAATGTGGTTCACCACCAATTCCTCGAAATGCTCGAATTGTTTCCAAAGAGACCAATTGGACAACCGGATCAACCGTACAGATTGCCTGTGATCCTGGCTATGAACAGTTTGGGTAATCAACTAAACAATTAATTTGCACGTCACATTGTTAAAAACTTTTTTAGACATGCATAAAAAACATTAAAATAGGTCACGCGTGATGCCGTTATTTAAATACGGCTGTTGTTCATTTGTTATTGGTTGCTTTTTTCGGTTTTTCTAAACTAAAATTGCTTGTATCATGTACTGTATGTGGCAGCACATGGAGCGAATCATCGATGAAATAAATTCGGCTTTTCTGCCTGGAACATCTTTAACTTTACTTTTTTATATTTCATACTATTTATACAGTATATAGCATATATTAGGTAAAATTAAATTTATGTCGGGCGAAGACCCCAAAGAAAAAGTTTATCAATTTCCCCAAATTTCACGTCTCATGAGTTTTTTATTTGACTGATTTGACTTGAAATTTCCACTCCCATCATCTATAAAAACCACAATGTCATTTTCTAAATAATTTACCATTATAATATTTTTTTTTGAGGAATAGATTAAATTGTAAACCGTTAGAGTGTTTCTGAGAGCCAATCAGCCAGTATAAACCAGTTTTACTAGTTAAACATAATTATTCATAATATGTTTTTTTAAATGATTATTCTGATTTATTCCGACGTCAAAACTTACGTTACCTTACGTAAAACGGTACTTACATCTCCTATTCAAACACGGTTTATATTTAGACGTACAACATACAGTATCCTTTTACTAGGACTAGATAAAAAGAAATTTGTACAAGAAAACGGTTTGTACAAAAGCGTTTAGAAAACCAGTTTTAGTTACGGGGAATCACCAGAGTCTAGACACTGAACTAGAACTTTTACTACTGATGTGTGTTTAACACTAAGCAATGTTCAGATTTAGGTTGATTAAGATACAGTGGTTGATGTATTTGCTGATATTAAATTATTGATTTAAAAATATAGTTTTGATATTGTTTATGAAGAAAATCATCAGCTAATGTAGTAGTTTTTAATTTAAAATTCGGTACCGGTAAATGATAGAAATTTAAAATTACTTGCAATAATTGAGGTTTTACGACGATTTCCTTGTACTTATTGAAAACGAAGTACAAAAAAACTACGCCATTTATAGGTTATAAGTAGTCGTTTAAATTGAAACTTTTATGTTATTAACTTATTGCCACAACGCTGAAGTGTTAATTACTTGGGTGCAATTAGCTTCATTATAGATTTAGCAGTTTTCTGGGGGGGTTTTACTACTGTATATGAGACATACACTGGTGGTCCATAATAATCGTTTTGCACCTTGTAGTGCAAATAGTTTAACATCATTTTATAGCTATTTTGTACGTAATTTCCAATTAGTTCAGCTGATATTAAAAATACTTTTTTAAAAGTGGTCGTGCCTATGAAAATATAGGAGTTCGATTTTTAGGATGTTTGACTATTTTATGTTTACTTTTGCATGAGGTTAAATGACTACCATTAAGTTTGATTGTGTTTGGATTAACCTGCTATTGCTATTGTACGCGTAATTGCACACTTATGATTGACGGTATGTAATAATTCAGTTTGATACTTGAACACCATTGTTATTTCAGGCGCCAATGGCTATAAACCAAGTCTAAACTAAACTTTATTTATTTATAGTTGTTAATTTAAAATAGTTTGAAAAATATGGGGTAAACACCTACTCGTAATGATATTTTCTTTTGGCGAGGGGAGGGAAACGGAAGGTTATTTAGCTACTCCCACTCTACTTTTTCAATCCTTTTTCATTTTTAATGTTTTGTTTGTTATTAAAACTTTGATTGACCTATAAACCGATTGGACTTGTACATTATCTTTAGTGTACAGTCAATAAATGTTTACTTTTTCTATGTGACAGTGAATTACTCACCGCATACGTGTTTTTTGGTTTGCATGTATAAACATTCGTTATATTTGTAGAAAGAAATATGTAAATGATCATGTGTGGAATTTGGTAAAGATGTGGTTTGCATTGCTGCTGCAATTCTATTTAGAAAAATAAAATGCACGGCCGACTTCCTCCGCTAAACAATGGGTCGGCCGGGTCGTCAATCTTTATCCAAGCGTTATAGTAATTTTTTTCACTGTATTTTTCTGCCACATTCATTGGCGTTGTGTTTAAAATGTAGGTTATGTCGTCGAGTATACTTATTTTGTTGAATGCACAATAAAGCTAGTTTCCTTCTCCACAATTGGTTTTTATGTAAAACTTTGATAATTCTAACTATTTATTAAATAAAAAAATAATTTATAATAATAGTGGTAACAACAGCTGTGCCATCTAATGAATTGATATTCATTTTTTTTATTATATTATTTTTATAGACCTGAGAAGTTGATTTGTTTGGATGCAGGTCTCTGGTCGTCTGATATACCTTTTTGTGGTAAGCAATATAAAATGATCATAATAAAAAGATGATTTTTTTTTTTGTAGATAAATGTACAGAATTAACCTCATTTTTATCATACAAAATTTGAATAACAAATTCTTTGTTTTTTTTAATGAAGTTATTATAATTGCAAGCAATACAGCTTTGCAGTTTTCATGGTTATTTAGTTTTGATTTTGGATTTTGTTTTAATTGTTTAGCTGTAAATGTGGCGTTTCGTAAACCTGCTAACCAGTCGACTACATCAAGGGGTGCTGATGCTAACAACGCCAACAATGGCAATATTAGCCCACTTCATGATGGAAAATATTGTTCGGAGACAAGAAAGGAAGTTTCTCCCTGGTGGAGAGTTGATTTGCTTAAATCTTATGAAATCAGAGCGATTCGTATCTTTTCTCAAGTTGGAGGTTGTTTCTCTTTTGTTATAAAATCTTGTAATAATTTTATAATTTGAATCTCTATCGATTTTTAGGACAAGAGCGTGTTCAGGATCTTGAAGTTCGTGTTGGTAATAGCACTACTATAAGTCGAAATCGACTTTGTGCATGGCACCCAGGGACTTTAGGTAACTTTTGCAACATAAATTTATTTGAAGTACTGCGTATCAGTGGAAAACTAAAATGTGTTTAAACTAAATTCGATGGTATTAATAATTATAGATGGAAATGGGAAGAATGATTTGATGTGCGCTCGTTCATCTATTGGCCGATATGTTTCCTTACAAATGTCTGGAGTTGAAGGAGCAATGGTGCTGTGTGAAGTTCAAATTTTTACAACTGATGGTGACTATTTTAATTATTGGAGAAAACGTATCAATATATTAATGCTTCTATATTCTTAGAAATATCTCCTGCTCGTTGTGGAATTTCGTCATCTCCTAGTGATAACATTAGGTCATTTGAATCAACTTGTTTCGACTTTCAACTTTCCAAAGGCAGCGATTTTCAAGGCGCCAGGCGTTACTGTCGGACGAAGATGGGAGGCGATTTAGTTCACGACATAAATAACATTACCAAAGTATTTAAATTAGACATTTTAAAAGGCCGTAAACATAACATTTATAAATTTACACTTAACGTTGTAGCACTTTCTAGTCAGCGAATTGGATTTGTTAAAACCGTCGATGACAACCCAGTTAGTATGGATTGGAGCAACGAAAGAACCTGGTTTAATTTCGCGTGTCTGGCATTGGGTTGGAGGTTAAACATATGTTAATATATCAAGTATTTTATCAAAGTTATTAATACATGCATGACATTTTTCAGGTGGCGCAGTTGCGAAGCCAATGTGGGGGCCAGATCAACCAAATAATTACAATGGCGAACAGAACTGTGTGGTGTTAGATGGAGGACGAAGTTGGCTATGGAATGATGTGGGATGTAACTTGAATTACCTTCCGTGGGTGTGCCAGTATGGTAAGAGCATGTTTACTTCTAGAAAGGGTGTCATATTATGTCGAACTTACAAGACGGTTTATTCCAAGGTCCTCCTTCGTGTGGTAGCCCAGATAAAGCGGCTAATGCCACAATGAAAGTTGTAAATAACGAGGTAAATAAAACAACTGAGTATGGCATTGGTAGCATCTTACAATACGAATGCTCAGCTGGCGCTGTGGTTGTGGGCAACTTCACTAGGATTTGTCAGACTAATGGAATGTGGTCTGGAAGTGCACCTGTTTGTAAACGTAAATATTAACGAATACGCGTTTTGCTTTAAATTAACTAAGTTTTTATTTAATTTGCAATGCTAACTTGTGGCAGATGTGGATTGTGGAGTTCCTAATGATATTGAAAATGGAAAAGTGATTCTTATAAACAATCAAACGTCATTCAATGCTACAGCTAAATATTCCTGCAATGGAAATTATACTTTGACAAAAGGATCCCCTGTTCGCCGCTGTCAATCCAACAGTTTTTGGGATGGCGAGGCTCCTACTTGTGAATGTAAATTACAAATATAATTATGCTTTTTAACTTTTATTTACAGTTAATTTTAATTACAGTTACTTTCTGCGACGAGCCAGAAGTTCCAAAGAATGGGAGCGTTTCTTTATCTAACAAGACAAATGCTGGAAGTGTAGCAAATTATTCTTGTGCACCAGGAAACTTTTTGATAGGAATGAGTGAACGAATTTGTCAATTCGGTGGCAAATGGTCAGGTTTGCCGCCTATGTGTAAATGTAAGTTTGTTGCTACTCGATGTTGACTTTAGTATTTGATTATTTAGTGTTCTTGTCAATAGTTATTCAGTGCGGACCTTTACGATCAATTCCTAACGGGTTAACAATTCTACCATACAATTTGTCAGTTTATGGCAGTGAGGTTTTATATTTGTGCCGCGAAGGGCATGTGCTGCAAGGACCACAGAAGAGAAGATGCTCCGAAAATGGCAGATGGAGCGAAGAAGAGCCTGTTTGTGAATGTAATCAATTATTAAGAATTATTTGAAAACATTTTATTTATAAATTGGTTTAAAATAATAGTAATAACTTGCGGTCAACCTGATGTTCGTCCCGGATCATACGTTGTTGCTGATGGATTTGTTATGAATGCAGTGGTTGAATATTTTTGCGACCCTGGCCATGTCATGGAGGGATCCAGCAACAGAACATGTCAGGAAAATGGAAGATGGTCAGGGGAAGCTCCACGTTGTCGCTGTATGAACATAAATATTAAACTTAAGCCATGGCGTTTACTGATAATAATTGTTATTTATTAGTTATTGAATGCGGCCATGTTCAACCTGTTCTTCATGGTCAAGTTGATTATATAAATTCCACGACTCATTTAAATAGCATTGTAAGTTATTCATGCATTCCTGGATATCAACTGAGTGGTAATGGAACACGAATTTGCGAAAGTCCTGGAAAGTGGTCAGGAAGTACTCCATTTTGCGAAGGTACGTACATATACTATGAATTAAAGTTTTGTTATAATTCCGCCTTATATTGATTTTTTTTCATGAAATGTTAAGAAATTCGTTGTAAAGAGCCACATCGCCCTCCTAATTCTGTGCTTTCCGTTAGTGGCAATGATCGTTCAGGTGATGGTGACACATTTAAAGTTGGATCTTCAGTTCAGTTTCGTTGTGAGAAAGGACATCGAATTCATGGTCAGACAGTTCTTGTTTGTGAACGAGACGGTATATGGAGTGGAGAGCCTCCTGTTTGTCAATGTAATGAATATTTATTATTTATCAAATAAATTGTTGTTGATTATACTTTTTTTTTTTTAGATGTGGACTGTTTATTTCCAGAGCCAATTGCTTTTGGCGAAGTAATTTTGATATCTAATACTACTTATTTTGGCAGCACCGCTGAATACGTTTGTGACGAACGCTATGAAGTGATTGGAGCTGCCAAACGTTATTGTCAAGAAAATGGAACATGGGAAGGAAACCCACCTAAGTGTCAAGGTTAAAAAAACATTTACTGTATTTGTACATTTTATTTGCTGTACAAATTTATAAACTAAGAAAGTCGAGTCGTTATCGAAAAAATAAGATTTGCTGTAATCAATATCCAGATTCATGATATTTTATTATTAAACTGTATTAATATTAGACTGTTTATTTTCAAAGAAATTTCCTGTGGAGTTCCTGATAAGCCACCTAGTGTATTAAACATTGAAGTGGGTAACTATACAGCAGACCATGTAGCCATTTATGTTTGCAGTCCAGGTCAAAGAGTTACAGGAAATAATACACGTGTTTGTCTTCGTAATGGTCGCTGGAGTGGAATCGCTCCAACATGCGAATGTAATAAATTGCTACTGATACAAATGTTTTTATTTTAATTTAAAGCTTTAATTTGATTAGGGGTTGATTGTGGTCGACCTTCTTCTCCTCAAAATGGAGAAATTTATCTTCTTAATCAGTCAACTAGTTACTTAAGTGTCATGGAGTATCATTGCTTTTTTGGCTATAAATTGGTGGGTCCAGCTATTCGAACATGCAGAGAGGACGGTCAATGGAGTGGCGTCAACGCTCAGTGTCAACGTAAGTTTAACAAATATTAAATTTTAATTTGACAACAACGTAAATAATCGATATTATATAGTGGATACAAGCAATAACGATGTCTTGGGAGGCAATTCCCTCACTAAACCGGTAGCTTCAGGTAATTACGTTAATGACTTTAGCATCAATAATTAAGTTGTTTTAATTATTAATTACGGTATATTTGCAGCTGGCGATGAATCTGAAGGAGACATCGTCATGTCGAAAACAATTGGTAATGCTGGCATTTGATAATTTAAAACCACGAATGCTAATTAACTTTATATTGATTTAGGTGTAGCTATAGGAGTTGGAGCTGGCGGTGTTTTATTATTAGCCATTGTCGTCGCTCTAGTCTACTTAAAACTGTTAGTTTTTTTTTTTTTTTTGCATAAATAAATTGTTTGTTGCTTTAAAAATGTTTTAAATAATGGATTGTTTTGATTATAGACGAAGACCAAAATCAAGCATAAGCCCTGAAGAAACATTACAAGTTCAAAATGGTGTTCGGACAAATGGCAACATTGATGATCGACCAATTGCAGCTTATGCTAACATGGAAACGGATCTTAGTAATGGATCCACTCCTATAATCAATGGTGATCATCGAATAGTAAAACCATCAGTTCCACCGCCACTTCCACCAAATCCTCCAAGATCCAGGTAACAATGAAGAAATAACTTTTTACTTTTTTATACCAAATGTAAGTCTGCGCTCATCAATTAGCTTAGTGTGGCACTGACAATTTGTAAATTGAAGGAGATAAAACAGTATTTAAAGATAAAAAAAAGATACGGCACTGCAGATGAAGCGCCATGTATTGAATCATTATATTTCATTATGATTCACTGAACAAAATGTGAATGTAAAATATGTTCAATTTTAAAACTTCCCCACACAAACTTTATATTTTTAATAACGACTTAACAATGTAATTAATTTTAATTATTTAAAATCGAGATTATGGCGGAAACAGTTTTATTATTAACTGGAAAACTAAATTTCGCACATTTTTTAAAAGGTTATACAATTGTTGACTTCAACTACATGTACGCTATGAAATTTTGTACGAAAAGGAGATCTGATAGTGTACATGACACTGCATTAAATCCATAAAGAAAACACTTAAGTTGATAATATCGCATTTTGTTTACGATTTTAATTAAGTGTGATAGTTGGCCTCTATTA
The DNA here is from genome assembly GCA_013389785.1 of Helicorthomorpha holstii. Lineage (NCBI taxonomy): Eukaryota > Metazoa > Arthropoda > Diplopoda > Polydesmida > Paradoxosomatidae > Helicorthomorpha > Helicorthomorpha holstii. The sequence continues at coordinate 6,946,690 of JAAFCF010005748.1, forward strand.
CAATACAATAATTCTGTAACAGTGAAACATAATGACTGGTGTATTTGTAATCAAATTCGTTTTTCATGACCTTGAATTGGACACGCATTTCCAGTATGGTGAAATCCTGAAATTCATTTGATACGAATAGGTCAAATGCGGGAAAAAATAATAATTGCTATAGGCAGTTAGTTGGATACTGCCACGCCAACGACAATTTTCTTTTGATTTTTGTTAGTGTAGTAGCAAACCGTTCCCATTTCCAGAGTCAACAACCAGAAAGCTTCCAGTAACTTAACTTTGGTACCGGGTAAATAAAAATATTTAATCATAGTGCATGGCCATATAGCATGGCGTTTCTCACTGAGTCGCTAATTATTTATAAACTTGTTTTATTTTTCTTTTAAACCCTTTTTCGGAGGCTTTGTAATAAGCTTCATGAGATCCTAATTTCAAAATTTGTTGCCAAAGAGTGACGTGTTTGTGTTTAGAGCAGTTGACTTGCACTGGGCTTTTTTAATGGGAGTTTTTCTTGGAATTGGTTCAACAGAAAGGTAACTAGTAAATTTTATAATTATATTAAGACGTTCACCAGTATTGTGCAAATAGCTGAACCGGTTGATTTAGTAACGTATACGTTATTGCTGTTTCAGATAAATACACACTTGTCTACTTAATAAGTTAGTTGGCATCGTATCGTTTCAGCGTTGACGTGGGACCAACATTCAGCAGATCATTTTCCAGGTAATGCATTTTTCAAAATATTTACAAATTGGTTGATGTTCTCCAGGGCACTTACTGTATAAAACATTTCTCGGTAATTCGATAAATTAGCTACCCAGTGGAATACTCTGTTATTTACTTTTTTCAATGGCATTGACAATTGAACTTGTTAAATTTTCAACGAGTATACAATACATGTTATCACGCGATTTTTGACTTGTGAAAATAATATTATAACATATTCGTTATTTTCGTAATATTGTTTTGAGAATGGAGTGACAGCTGCTGTACCGAATACACTACATTGTACAGTGTTAAAGGTCAATGCTAAAGAAATGATGATGGTGCACTAAATTTTGAATGACTTTATAAACATTATAGGCTTTATCGGATATTTATTGAACTTAACAACTGAAGCTAGGATTAGACAACGGAATAATTTGCGGTGTTGTTAAGAAATGGAGTTATGGGCTGAAGACCTGGCAACGATATCATTATGTACCATGGTGATATTGTTAGTCTTCCATTAAATTGAACGACTCCTAACAAACACTTGAATAACTTAATAACAGTAATTATTTACGCGAGGACTGTATAAAATACAGCAATATTTTGATGCATTTATAAGACTTCATGATTATTACAGTATATGACCATACTGTAGTACTGGTGTTTAATTATAATCAAAGTTGTTTCATACTTTATAATAATTACTACATAATGTACTGAAAAGACGAATAATTGATGGAAACACAAGACAATTGAATGACCTAATGTCATTCAAGTTTCCACTGTTTTCTATTCTTTTATGTTCAGTGGCACTTGCGTGATATTCTTAAACACTTGAATCACTGTACAATACCGTATATCAAATGCTGTACACTGTAGGATTCGGTATAGCTACAACCTAAAGAAGAAGAAAAAGCATTAAAATCAATACTAAATCTAGTTTAACTTTAACTCGTAAAATTCCGTTACAATATTTCTATTGGAATTTTATTAATGAAAATGTGAAAACCAATTTTAAATGACTTTGTGAATTATTTGTTCAGACAATGTAATTATGGGGTGATATCCGTAAATTAATTGGTCTGCTATAGAATATTTTTTTGTTTTAAATGCTTTGTGATTTATTGTTATATGCAACTTTTTTTTATTTGGAATTTTATATTTTATAATAGCTAGAGAAACTAGAACAAAAAATGTAATAAAAATAAGGAAACAATTCGGAACAATAAAATAATAGTCCAAAACAGCTAAAAATATTATTATAGCAATTTGTAAAAAATATATTCTACTTTTATATGATGTGTATGTATGATAAACATTCAACAATACGCATCATTTTAACATCCGGCCGACATGAGGCTAAAAATGCTGCAATCGCGAATTTTAAGAAATATTCATGGACTGTTTAATAATATACATTGATGTACTGTACGTTTTAGCTTTCATTGAGGGCATTTATATTATTTATCGACTATCTAATGAACCGCCGCGTTGTATGAAAATTAAAACATTCCCCACGATGTATGACAGCGTTAATGCTAATGTCATTATTGAAGCGTATTTGAAGTTTCGGTGCTTTTTGTAAAAAAAAAATTAAAGCGTTAAAATTGTTTATATTTTAGGTTAAAGCTGATAACATGCATTCTGAAACTTCATTAAAATCTACGAGCGATGTTCGTGATGGTCAGCGTAATGAAAATGCAGTTAACGTTCCTGTTGGTGGAGAAAGGACAGAAATGGAAGAAGAAAAAATCCAGAACAGGATAACAAATGTGGATGAGCAGTGGAGCACAAAATGGTCGATTTGGAGAACGGTCATCGTCATAAGTTTTGGTTTTCTGTGTAATTTTATTGCTTTTAACGGTTTAAGTAACGTCCAAAGTTCATTGAATAGTGATCAGGGTTTGGGCACTGCGTCCATTAGTGTCATCTACGCCGCATTAATTGTATCATCATTTATCTTGCCATCATTAATGATTAAACGCTTGGGATGCAAGTGGACTATTGTTGCTTGTATTCCTATGTACACTTTGTACATTTTATCCAATTTTTACGCCACATGGTATACATTAATGCCGACGTCTATTTTAGTGGGATTGGCAGCCGCTCCATTATGGGCGTCAAAATGCACTTATTTGACCACACTCAGCCACCACTACGCTAAAATAACCGGAGAACGACCCGAAGCAATCAATGCCCGTTTTTTTGGTTTCTTTTTTATGGTTTTTCATTTTGATCAAGTGATTGGAAATTTAATTTCTTCCCTCACTCTCAATCCTGGAACCTCGAGTCTTCCTTCCAATGCGCCGCTTGCGGAATTAACAATAAGTGACGACTATTCAGTTTGTGGAGTGAATTATTGCAATCAGAATTTGGACAATGTCACTTATATCTACAGATGCAACAACATTACTAATGAGACGTGTTTTTTTGTGGTTCCTCAAGGCCACACTCCACCATTGTCTCAAGTGTACACTATGTGTGGAATTTATATGGGATTATCTGCATTGGGTGCTGTGTTAATCGCATTATTTGTAACTCCATTAAAGCATTTTCAAACGACTACTTTGGATCTTCACGGAATTAAAATGCTGAAAGTGTCACTGAAACAGGCAGTTAATCCGATGCAATTGCTGATGATTCCATTAACTGTGTTTAGTGGTTTGGCTCAGTCGTTCATTACCAGTGATTTTACAAAGGTATAAACGATCCCCAATCGCAATTAAATATTTTTCTTCTATTTTGAATAAGTTAGATAAATACTGTAGATAAAGGAATCGCTGAGGAAACAAATTGAAATTCAAAGTTAAACATATATTTTTTGTAATTTAATCGATTTTGTTCACTTGGCAATATTATCTAGTAAACACTTTAGCATTTGGATCTAATTTAAATAAATGCGGAATATATTTTTTTAAATTGTTGGTTTTTAAAACCACTTTGACAATTCAACTAAGCACATATTAAAAATGAAGCTTCTGTTGAGCATAATAATTAGTTAGCTTTTGTATTGTTTGAAGATTTTCTCCAGCATTGAAATTCAGCTCGCGGTTTATCATAATTGAGCTGAAATGAATTTCAATGCTGTGCAGCTTATAGAATCTTAAAATGTGATGAAAAAGAATTTTTATTGAAATTATACAAATATTCATTTATCTACAGTCGTAATCTTTTATGTGAATTTAAATGACCTAGTTGGAACTCATCAAAAATGCGATTGAATTAACCAAGGACGTGCATGTGTCAATTGATCAATTGCGAACACTCGATTTCATCTTTCAGCCTTGATGAAAGAGAGTGCGATTAATTTGAACTTCAATTAGAAATACAGTAATTATATTTTCTTACTCAATTGTCGTTAATTAGGCTTTCGTCACCTGTACCTTGGGAATTCACTATATTGGTTTCGTGATGATCTGTACAGGCCTGACCGATGCAGCATTTTCTTGGGTTTTTGGACAAGCAATGAAATACGCCCACCGTTCAATTATTTATTCCATTGGGACTCTTATCTGTGTTGGCTTATACATTGTAATGCTATCATGGCATCATCTGACCAATCACTTTTGGCCTTATTTCACCATCTCGGCTTTTTGGGGAGTCGCTGACTCTGTGTGGCAAACTCATTTCAATGGTAACCATAACTGTGGTTTTAATTTCAGCATTTAAATTTTAATGTTTTGTTATTTTATAGCATTTTACGGAATATTATTTCAAGATAATCTGGAAGTGGCTTTTGCTTCGTATCGCTTATGGGAATCGGTGGGATATATGGTAGGTTTTGCATGGAGTGATCATGTTTGTGTCAAAATCAAACTATTAATTCTTTTGCCGTTGGTCTTATTTGGTATGATAACTTACGGAATTGTAGAAATACTTTTAAAACGACAGAAAAAGCTACAAAAAGAAAGTTAACCGTATTATATATTATTTAAGGTATTTTGATCTTCTTAATATGGTCACCTTCGTAAGACCGTTTAAGATCATTGCATTCAGTATCATTCTTACACCATTTTCAAGTTTTTAATTAATGAGATGGATTATCATCAATATAATATTTTTAAATGGTTTAGTACGGGTATAGATTTGCACCAATATAATATGGGCATTATTTGAATAAATAATTTTTGATTAAATTTTTTTATTGAAAAAATACGCTGGAAGTTTTTACAAGGATAAATTTAGCTGCACCTAATTTTTTATTGTGACATTTCTAGACTAAAAGCATTTTTTGAAGGGCTACTTAAATTGGCTGGTTTCTTTGCACTACAATATTCACGGGCAATTTGGTTTGATCCATTTTGCAACACGTACAAAGTAAGTTGTAACGTTATTGTGTTTTTCCACATAACGCAGCTGTGTATCATTTGCTGTTGGCAGTGGATTTTTTTCCTTCTTCTTTATGTTGTCTATTCACACTGTTGATTTAGTTTATCTCTGCAGTGCTACCAAAACAAAAAATAAACGGCCGTTCATATAAAACTATAGCCTTCAGATGCCATGAAATTATTCTCTACATCTTACTATAACATAACTGCAATATTACTAAAAAGCAAATTTGGGTGATTCTGATTCTATCTCAGTTCGGTAATATTACTAGCTAATGTTTTAGCAATTAATATGTTTATGTCTCATTTGATCATCATTAACTCTACGTTTACGAAAGACTATTAATATCAATTAAATTGGCAATGTCGGTCCCTTGTTTAATTATGAGTTTGTAAGGACTATCATTTAGTATAATTACAGACTAAATTTGACATCTTAGGGATCATTTTAACTATTTACAATAATTGAGCAATTATAAGATAATTACGTTAAGGTACAAAATTTAGTTAAATGCTGGTTTTAAATTGATAAATGTGACTTTTAATTCAATTACAGTAGTTGCTTTTAACGGTAATAAATTATTTTTTTTAATAAAGGAAATTGAAAAGAAAATCTAATTTACAGTGTGATTACACAATATTATTTTGAGTCCTTTATAAGTTGTAAATTACCTGTTATTGATGTCAATAACTTAAAGAATTGAATCTTCATATATTTTAGTAGTTTTATTTTTTGGCTATGATGAACCTATAAGTAATTTAATTTGGTAAATTAGGCATCGCATTATCAATTATTATTTTTATGCCTCCAATTATTTCCATGATTTAAGCATACTGTATATGATTAAGAAAATTTCAAAGAAAACAATTCATATGCCTTAGCTTTTGTTTGCTTGTTTTTTTTTTTTTTTTGGTAAACATAATTAGTAGTTTTATTAGCATAATAGTATTGTTTGATGGTGCAGTAACATTTATAAATAATGTTACATGATACCCTGGTATAAACGTTGAAAAATTGATTTTTCCGTTGAGCATCTAAAGCGTATACGTCTTACATTATAAAATTACTACGTTTTATTTTTTTAAAGTTGTGCATAATGGTTGAATTTATAGTAGACAATTTGAGCAACTTTCATTGCTGAGGACTGCCGCTATTTTATGACTGGTGTAGTGGAATATTATAAATATTCTCTACGGTTGGTGCCATATGGATCCCAGAACATTTTAAGACGAAAGAAGAATATTTTGCGCTTGTGGTGGCAGTACAGTAAGTAGCACTAGCACTGGAAACTAGTTTTCTTTTTTATTCTTGATTGTTGACTTTTCCTATCCGTGTATGGGTGGTTATTATTATGAGCTGTCTGCTCCGAATATGATCTCCTAAAACGCCGGATGGTAAAAATCTCTACGAATCTTAGCCTGTGCGCGGATTTGAGGTGAAGTTTCAACCAACAATGAGACTAAAACAAAGGCTTGAAAACGTCGTAAACTTTTATATCGAGCGTAAAAATCTTGATCAAATTTTTTCACATATAAAAAGAAAACATGAATAAACGAATAACAGCTTCAAAATCCGTGATCTTTTTTTGTAATTTTTATCCGTAATGCCAGCGCAAGTTTACTGCTCTTTGATCAAATTTATAATAATTTCATTATTTTAAATTTGACAATAAAACCTGAATTATGTATTGATTTTTTTTGCACAATTTAGACATTTTCTAGCCACGAATTAGTGTGCAGATTTTTCATATTTGTTATTTACGTTGGATCAATTAATTGAATGTACGGTATCTACCGCATATAAATTGATTTTCAAAGAATGGTTTGTTAACTATAATTTTTTTAATTACTATACCAGCAAAAAGTTTGTTTCAAGGCTTAAATTGATAGTTGAAAAGTTAATGATTTTATTTTCTTTTTGTTATTTCACAAGTGTTGCATATGATAATCTCTTGTAACTTCAATGCTAATTTGTTTGTATTAGTTTAGTCAATAATAGTCAGTCAATTTGGGCCAATTAGACGGGTATTTTTAATAAGGAAGTTGCACTTTGGCGGCATAAAAATAACAATTATGAAAGATATTGTAAATAAGCGGATGGCATTTTTTGACAACATATCTGCAAATTTAAACAAACAAACTGACATTTATTATCTCAAACTATGTTAATTTAAATTTATTTAGTTTGCATATGTCATTTATGAAGGATTAATATTGTTATTGATGTTAAGTTGCGCGCAATGCGTCTTTTATCTTGTTTGAGAGATTTATCTAGTAAAATCTCAGAAATTGTTTTAACTTTTTGCATTGAGGTCACAGGTGTTGCTAATATTTATCATTAGAGACAGTGTTGTTGAAGTTTTCTTTGCAAAGAGATGACACTTGTTCTTCTCAATTGGAATGCTGTCTTGTCATGTCATTAGAGCTAACTAGAAGAGAGGATTTGTTATTACGTGGGATAAACACCACCTGGGTTTTCAGTTCCTTGTTGCTATTACTTTGTAAACTAATATTTAATCTGACTGAATTTCATGTTGACATTCTAAACTATATTGGAATTTGCGAAAGAGAAGGAAAAAAAATCATTTTCAAACTTTTATAATAATCTTGTTATATGCAGGAAAATGTTTTCTAACAAAAATATTTTAAAAATAAAAATCTCATTTTAGCTGAGTTTCCTTGGTTTCCATACCAATGGCATTTAAGATGGGAGAGTTAGCGAGCCCATATTTTGCTATGCACGGATATAGCACTTGTTTTAGCTACAACTGCTGAAGCATTATGCATTATGCAACCCCTTTCCCTAGTACAATAGATAAAATTTCAATTTTTATTTGCATATACCGTACGAAGTTTGTAAATGTAGGGTGACCATGGCAATACCAGTCAAGTTGGAAGCAGTTTCCTAGGTAATAGTAAATCGATATAATAGCAAAATGATTTATCTTTTATATTTAGCTTTTATGAATTTGAGATAGAAAGCAATTGAAAAAATGCATGGCGATTTTTTTTTCTTACAAGCGTAATATATTTTGTTTTGAGCAAACAATTTAATGTTCTCCCATATTGTATGGCACTTTTCTATACGGTTAACTTCCAGTATGTGTATGGCCTATTTGACATCACACTTTGGTTATTTTCCCATTTTTTTTCAAGGAGTAAAGAAAAAGTAGTTAAATATAAAAAGAAACCTTTTAATGGTGACTGGATATCGTCGATAGTTAAAGTAGAAAATAAATGTTAGATTTGATTTTGAGAGAGCAGTTTAAATATTTAACGACCCTTTTGTCGCATGAGTTGCACCGAAATAGAATTTAGGCCATCATAAAAAAAATTTGGCTGCACTTTAGCTGTCAGCATATCCGTAAACATACGTAAATTCATGTGTAAATAGAAAACGTATAACATTGATTATGACGAATAGCATTAATAAAAAGATACTGAAAGTTTTATGTTGACTTTGAATATTTACAGTGTCCCAATTAATTCTGAACGACCCTTATTTTATCCCCCATTCTCTGGTAGGTGATATTTTAGCGTCCTCTAGTAACGAGCGATTCTACTAATTACTTCAGAGCGCTATAATAGTCTCTCATAGACAACGCACAGAGCGCTACTTCTAAGATCCTGACAGGGATTGGTGTTGACCAGAATCGAGGGTTTGGTGAAGGCGGCATAAAAGAAAAGCAAGGTACGCGTTATTGGAGAGTTTGTGTTGTTGCATTGTGAGCAGAGGTTGTTGTCTACAGAAAAAAAAATTACTTCTGTCTATTAACAATTCTTTTTAGTTATATAATCGGTTTAGTCGTGAATTTGTTTTGATAAAATGAAGTGGAATTATCAGTTATGCTTGCTGTTGGTGCTGATTGCCGCATGCGTGGCCAAAGACCTCCACAAGAAAGAGGTAACGTACAATGTGTAAAATGGAAATTTCATAGAAATTTTTTTAGCTTTATCTGTGTGAGACCTCTCATGAAAAGTCAATGGTAGATGAGAAACAAAATTATTTCCCCTTCAACCTCATTTTATTTTTTTAGACAATTTTATTTAACCTTCAGACTTTAGTGTTGTTGACTCACTTTTATCATTCTTTCCTCTCGTATACTGTAAATTGTAATAAAAAATAAATGGAGGAATTTATTTTTTTTTCTCAGACGAAATTGTTTTTTTTTTGTGTGTGTATGTGTGTGAAGAGAATTATTTAATGATAAGAAAGTTGACTATCATTAAAGCCATGCTTTATAAATGAGAATGCTGTTTATATGGGAGTCACGCCGCTTAATTCACTCGGCTGGTGCCATTAGCCTCACTATAGGTGTTCAACACACTCTTCAGATGAGGCCAAACATCAATTCAAGCTTCATCAAAACTAATTTCTCTCAATACACTGTCAAAATGATGTTAAATGTGATTCATTTAGATGAATACATTTTTTTAGTTTTCAAAAAATGAAAGAGTAAAAAATATTTTGCATTCCCTTTGATAAAAATGTTGTTGCCATTTTTTCTGCATTGTAAGACGTAAAATAAATTACAACAACGTAAAAATGTAACGGATTTAAAAAGGTTGTGGAACTTGTACGACTTAGTTAAAAGGTCATTCTTATAAGTTTTATTAAATTCTTAAAATAGATTTAATGTATGTTAATATTAAAGATAATGAACTATTTAAATTTAAATACTGTACAGTTGGGGATTTTTTTAGCCGTTTTTTTTTCTTAAGGATTATTATTAAGGAAATATGAGCTTAATCTAATTTGTCTAACTTAATCAAAAGTGAAGTTCTTCTAAAGTGTCTAACTTGAAAGTGTAGTACCCTATAAATCTAATTTATCTACGGGTAATAGCCTAATTATTACACATAATATGATACTGACTGACACTCTGAGAGAAGTGTAATTTTTTAACGCCGTTCTTATCGTGGTACGTTTATCATGTGGCTTGAGCATCACTAAGGTTATGTTTTGCTGTTATATTGGTGGGTTAATGGTTCTCTGAGGAATTTTAAATTAATTAGTTGCAATAAGTTTTGCACACCTAGTTATTATTTACGAGCTCAGTAAAATACCATTCTCTGTGTGTGTATCCGTTAATGAAAGTGTAGGCTTTAATTTATGCTAATGATTCTTTCACGTTAATAAACTGTTTACGTGCGCCTACAGAATTTGGTATGTTACTGTATATTACACAGTATGTCGATATGAAAATTATAAATGAGTAACACTTTTTTTTTCATATTTACGTTATAATGTTTTTTTTGTTGTTTGCTTGCTTCACTTTGCTGCTAATGTAATAAGAGAGATTTGCAAACAAGTTCGAATTAAGTGAATCGGAAATGTGCATGCGACATTTCATTGTCAATTAGGTCAGCTTTCATTTACGTTAACGTTAAGCATAAAAACAATGTCTGAGTAGGGTTTTTTTCTTTTTTCTATTGTTGTTCTCGCTTTTGATCGACATAATGACGTCAACCGTGGTGGTTTTAGCATAACAAATACTGGTTGGTAAATGGTAATACAGAACATAAAATAACAAAGAAGAAAAAGAGACACTCCACCCATAAAAGAGTGATCGCTAGAGATGTCATTTCCTGTTCACATAAATTTAAAACGTCGTGAAAAAAAATAAGAAAAGAGTTGTTTCAAGAGTCTTTCAACTTTGCAACGTATTCGATCTACTTTTTGTGATAGGAGCTTTTTGCATTAGCAATTAACTACGGCAGTGGTTCCCAAACTTTTTCGGCTCATAGACCCCTTGGCATGTTTTCTGGTTTTGAGTAGACCCCTTGCCAAATTTTTCAGTTTTAGGTAGACCCAGCTTACATAATATTGATTTTTTGGTAAATTAATCAACTTCAAATGTATTTTTGACAGCTGGTATAGTGCCACTCACTTCGAATAATCTAAATTTCTAACTAGTGAAGTTTAGTGTAGATAACTTAAGGAAAAAACACCATTCTTAATTAAATTCAAATTAAAAATTAGGTGTTTTGAAATAAAATAACAAAGCAATAACTAAATACTTTTAGTGGGAGGGATAAACCTGATGCTTT